>BMAV01005611.1:0-27784 GCA_019973955.1 Trichonephila inaurata madagascariensis | reverse complement strand
ACTATATCAATATCAACTATGGCCAACCCGCAACCTACCAAAATTTTTAAAATGGCTTTGAGATTAATCATACTTTTAGAAATAAAATAAAAACCATAAAATTTTTGTAATGGTAACACTATTTTGTTACCCCTATTATTGGTAACACTGTTTGTCTTATCATTTGTAATTGTCGTTGAAGGCCTTCTGTTGCAAATTATGAATTTTCTCAGTGATTCATCTTTTAAAACTGTTTCAATTTTATTTCAGATTTTTCACCCTAAAAAGAGTCCCTCGATTAAAAGGCAACGAATGATCATTTCAATAGTGGTTGAGAAGGAAGACTACTGATTTACCCAGATAAAAGACAAGTGTGTTTGTTGTATTTGCAACACTACTGTATCAGTTTTGAAGAAATATACCCTCGAACACCATTTCAAGACTAATTGCAATACTTTCAGCGTTGATTATCTGTCTAAAATAGAGCCGAGCCAAAGAAAAATAATCAACTTATATCAAAGCTATCTGCCCAGCAAGTGGGTTTTACTAATCGTGCAAATAAAAATAAAAGTAACACGATCCCTTACTACAAAATTTCTAATTCTTTTACAATAAATAAACAGATTTTCTCAGACATATAATTAATCAAGAAAGCATTTCTAACGGGAGCTGATGCGTTGTTTGGAAAATTTTGTAATAAGCAAGAAAAATTATCACAGCTACAAAGGGGTTTTTGTAAAACTACAACAGAATGCGGGCATAAATAATTTACTTAGTCAAAAAACGGGAAGTGAATACCATTCGCATTTTTGCATATCATCGTTCGACTAAGTAAATTGTTCGCACCTTATTCTTTTATTTTTGCTTCCCATCTTAAAACCGGGAATTCGGCCCTTTTTTCAAACCAAACTCGCCAATCTATGGCTTTTCGGTACTGTTTTCCTCTGTTGTATTTCGTGTGAGAGAGAGAAACATAACCAGTTGATACACTCACGAAGTAAGACTTACTACCTACCTTTTGCATCGAATTTAAATCTATCTGTGAATACTAGTGGCTATAATTTTAATTTTTTATATTTTTATTAGTATAGTGATTTTATTTGTAATACTTAAAATTCTTTTAATATTATTCTTTCCTTTCCCTTTGGCTCAGTGGCTTAGGCAAATTACAGGTGAAGGTTGGCTAGCCCTAAAACTTGTTTAAACCTGCAATCTTGGTTCCTAAGGCCAGGAGTTTGTTATTGTACTAATGTGCCTAATATTTCTTATCTTGAATAGTTATACTTAGGTTCTATAGCTATCTGTGTATATATATTATGGATTATATATATATATATATATATATATATATATATATATATATATATATATATATATATATATATATATATATATATATATATATATATATAAAAGTAGCATCATTAAAAAGAAATACATGAGCTACTTGATTAAGCTGTGCAGGAAATTCTAAAACGAGCTATTACACACAAATCTGCTAATATAAAATTCGCCACCAAATGAAACGGATACTATCAGTTGTAAGTCCCATCCTCTTATCTTTCATACCACCTGTTACGAAGAGTAAGAAGCATATTTGGATTTACTATGTCCAGGAATGTTTCTAATTCACCACGGTGATCTCACATTAATGAAGACTCAAATACACTACTGTAATGTATGGATTATTGTGGTCCAACCTGATGTTTCTGCACAATTTAACATTTCCATCTGGTTTCGATTGAAGTTTAGCTGTTGTTGAATGTTAATAAAGTCAATGCTATTAAAATGACTTTCGTAGTACAATGCTGAAAAAAAAAATAACACCAAGAGAAAATCATTTTTTTTAAGTATAACGATTCTAAATATTTCTTTATTTTATTGCAAACATAAGCGTCATAAATGATATCCTACATTAAAAAGTTAACAGAAAATTCCAAATAACTACATTTAGTTCAGTTTTTAGCATTCCATATTATCCACTAATTTTTCAAAATAAGGCTTATAAGATGATATTCCCAATCTTATTGCACCTTCGAATGAGCTAGTAAGTGAATATTAACGTCGCACTGTTTAGCTACTCGAGAGCATTTGGCGACGGACCTCGTAATTTATAGCATTTTCGAGATTGCTATCGTTAAGTCGAGATCTGATTGTTGATCTAATTGTATTCATTGTTAAAAAAAGAAAAACGATTGCCATAAATATGTGGAACAGAAAAATAATTTTAATTTGTTAGCTCCTTATTTCACAAAAGGGGATATTTTTTATCTTCGACTAGATTCCAATTATTTTCATTCAGCCTGCACGATTTTAATACAATACCAGTCTTAATATTTGGAATCTCACCTTCAATTGAAGATGCTTCTTCCTGGATAATTTTCCCCATGGACTTTGCAACTTTAGAAATAATAATTTGAGGATTGAATGGGTTCACACAAAAAATGAAGCCACTGGTTCAATAATCGAAAATTGCTGGAATCTATTTTTGAATTGTTCAGAAAGTTTATGAAAGTGATCAATAATTAAATTTGGGTCAAACGAATTTTCACCGATGAAATTTTTTCATTCGTGGAAAATGACCGAGAATGATTTTTGCTAAACTTTCTTTCTAGAATTAAATTTTGGATTTAAAACTATTATATAATTGCAAAAAATAATTTTAACTGTTTCTTTATTTTTCCCTTGAAGTTGAGGAATTAAAATATTCAATTTTTCGCAAATATCTAGTAGACCAGCTTTTCTCAAACTGTGGGACGCACCCCCTAGGGGTGTCATAACTCTGCGAGGGGGGCTCGAGCATATTGAAAAGTCGAAAACAACAGATTTAAAAAAATTATTAATTTACTGAAAGTAAACAGACAAAATACATTCTGACATATTAAAAAGAATAAAATATTTATTTACAATGATATAATCCACTTATAAATGTATCAGTACTGCGCAATGTATTTTGTAATGAATTTAACAAAACTAAGCTACGAATAACAATAATAATTACCAGTGACCTCATTATATACACAAATTAACTCTTATCATTTATCTTCATAAGTATCACAGTTTATAGTTGATCACTTACGCCGATTGAATGTTACGCGATTCACTGCTCAATGCCACCATTTTCCACGTGTATATATATATATATATATATATATATATATATATAACTACGAATTAATCATAGAAACAAATAAACGACGAGTCTTGATAACATGATTGAAAAATTCACACATTGCATTAAGGCGATATGGTATCCTAAAAATCATCAAACTATCGATTTTTTTTATTGGCTTATATATGATGCTTTTTAAACCTTCTTTAAATTTCCAAAATTTCAGAGTTGTATGTATATTTTTTTTTCAGTTATTTTCCCTTTTTGCTGCATGTCAGTAGACTAAACAAATCTGCCACGCCCCCTTTTCAGATCGTCTGTGAAAGAGCCCCGATAAATAAGGAACTAATTTTTTTTTCTCCACGCTGATGGTGTTTAAACTGAAATGAAATAATTGTTTTGTTTGATTATATAGGTTATTCTACCGTTTTTTTGAAGTTCTTTCCTACAAATTTAACTATTTTTTGTACTTCTGTGTTCGAAGTTTAAAGAAAAGTTACTTTACGACAAAGGAATTTGCTGATTTCCCCAAAAAAGTTTAAAAGTTAACATGCCTAGGCCTAAAAACTTTCCCCAAACCCTGCCACAACGAAAGCTTTAAGAGGTGGTTTTCAGATGCTAAGACAAGTTCAGAAGTTTCTAAAAACACTAACGGGGTTTGTGCAAAACTTGAGGAAGAATGCAATATTTTTTCTCGTTTGGATGAAAAATATACTGGTATACCCAGATCCCCAACATACGTCATTATTGATAAAAATGCATTAACAAATCTTTTAAAATACTCTATGTAATACTGGCAAAATGCTTCTTTGGAGTAAATTTTTGGAAGAGCATATGGATTTTGTGAATATATTAAGGCTTTTAAAATTATGGAAAAAGAGTATGAATATTTTTGTACATGTTGTTTATTATTAGTATAGAACTGTGCATAAAAATAAACTCTAAAATTGTGTGTAATTTTTTAAAAAACTGTTAAGATAATGTTTTATGAAATATTGACCTTTTTGTTTATATATTCATTATACAAGTATACTTTTTATTCTTGTAATTTTTAAAAATTTGTGTTAAGCAGTTTGAAACAAACTAATTAACATTACATAAGTTTCAGATTATTGGAGAATTTTTATCATGCTTTTTAAAGAATTGAAAACTTTAAACTCATTTTTCCCCAAATGTTAAATTTTTTGTACATTCACTGTTTTTCAAAACCCTAAGGCTTTTTTGATAATTGAAGTAAGGGTTTGAAACTTTTTATACATGTTCTGAAATGTATTTTTTTGTAAAAACTGTGCATTGAATTAAGCTCTAACATGTTAGTACTTTTTCTAAAAATTTCAAAATCAAAATTAATGTTTTTCGAGAATTTTTGTAAGTTTAACTAAAAAAAAATTAATAGAAATTAAGAACAGTAGCAGAAACAACCCATCACAGTTTTTATGTAGTATATTATAAGGTACTTGGAAAAAATTTTTTGAAAGAAAAAAAACATATTTAAAAAGCCTTAAGGGTTTAAAATGTTTAAAAAATTTAAAACTTTAAATTTACAAACGTTTTGCAACAAATTAAAATTGTTTTGTTGAAATTATTATTAAAAATTAACCTTTATAAAATACAATTAAAAACCAAATATCAAATATTAAAAAAATTAAAGATTACCATATCGCCTTAACATCCTTGCTTAATCATCCCTTGTACACGCAAGCAGTAGCTTTGTTAATTGTTTTAAATGAATTTGTTTATGTTATTAGTCAACTTCATAACATATAGTCAATTAATATTATTAAAAATAAATTTATATATTTTACATCACAAATTTTTTTGCCACCCAGCCAATATGGCGGATATGATCCTCAGCTTGTAAACGAGTGGGTTCGGGTTCGATTACCGAGTAAGGCATGGATGTATTTTCTTCGAGAAAAAAAGTCAGACTTTCGCCTGTGTAATGTATCCCAGTCTCGAATGGGAAGCATTGCACCCCTTTTGTTTTATGCTGAGATCATCATTTGTAATAAATGTCTATATTCTTCTATTTGTATTGTATGTTTCTGTTCTATCACTTGTATTTCCTGTTTCCCAGGGAACAAAACACACTTCAGCAACAACATCACACACATTTATTTTGATAAATAGAAAATTTTTAAGGAAATAATTGTACTTCAAATTTTATTCCATCTTTTAAAGTTAAATAAATTATGGAATCTTAAACTTTACAGTCAAATAATAATGGATTTATTTATCAGATTTAACAGCCAATGTAGAACGTTATGCTTGTAACAAATTACATTAAAACAGATGAAAATATATTTTTAAAAAGGTATAATTTCTTACCATTGACGTTTTGATTTTTTTTCTTTTCTTTTTTATACCGCCATTGTAAAATTGAATATTTTTAATTACTCTCCATATTTTACGAATAAGAATTAGATCTGGTTAATTATACTGGAATGAAAAAGGTTTAAAGTAATAGCGACATGAATTTAATAACTTTATTTATCTATCTTTATTCAAATAAATCCATAAACAAAGAGTTCGTTGTTAATATCTTAAAAAATACCGATTTGCGAAAAATGTTTAGGGGGGATATTTTTTTAGTTTAAATCTGGTACTCCTATTTCCAAGTATCATATGATATACTGAAACTAAAACGGTAAATTTTTCTAACATAAAGACTAATAATTGGCATTAAAAGTTTTTTTTAGAATATCTGCAGTATTTTCTAAATATAATCTAATTAGTCACGATACTCTCAAATTGAAAAAAAATCTAAAAATATTTGTTACATTTTCATATTTTGTCTCATTATTTTTCATAATTGAATTATTTTTAAAAATTAGGATTTCTTTATTCTTAGGATTTTAAGAAACGTTTTGTTAATCTAATAAAACAAATTTCGAAAAACATCGAACGTAAAAATGTGTTTTTTTAAAAAAAAAGACTAATTCAATATATTTTAGATAGTTCACAATTTTAATAACAAACCAATAATAATTATTAATACATTCAAATAAAATAATGTGCGTAAGTATCTAAAATGAAATAAAAAGCTCAATGTATCATTTTTATATTTTATATATTTAATTAATGTGTGCGATTGAGATTTAAGAAAAGCTTTTTTTCCTTTCTTTGAAAAGAAAGAATTTTTTTTCTAATATATAACTTCACATATTATAATTGCAATCTCGATAAAAAAAATAAACGTTATAGAGATGTGTGTTCTGTATTACTACTTTAAAATTTGAATATTGTTAATAAAAAAACTTTTTTTTGAATGGCAAATAACAAAAATTATACATTGTATAACTAATTTGCAGAAGATTTGTGTATTAGATAATAAAAATAATTATCATATTTTTCACTTTGAATAATAACTGAAGAAAATAAAATTTCACTGAGTTAGACCAAAAAGAATTTATTTTTCTCTAAAAAATTATAATTTCTTTTGAAAAAAAAAATTGTATATTTCTAATTCCTAATCTCATAAAAAGAAAGAAAAAGTGAGGGAAAAAATGACAGAAAAACGTTTTGAATTGATAATTTTTGCTTATGCAAAATGTATAAATTATTTTAATAATGTTTTTATTATATAATGTACCGAATTTTTTCACAATCTTTTTTACATTCGAGGTTAAAATACTTAATATCTTCATATAATCAAAGCATACTTTTAAAAATCTTATTTTTCTTCCGTTGCAATTTACACAAATAAGACGAAAATAAAAGTATACTAAAGCGGAATAGATAAATCAGCTAAATTTATTAATAAAAATTGTATAAGCATGAGAAGTTTTATACCATACATTTAACATATAGTAAACTGGGATCAGAAAATTTATTTTAATAAAAATGTACTTTAAAAACAAAGGAACAGAAGTAAATTTTCATGAACAAAAAGACAAAGCCGCCACAATATTACTAAGTTATATCTAAAACAAGAAACAACTCACTGCTCCTGATTAAATGAGAAGCTGTCTTCAATTAACAGCAAGAAGTTTTCTTTTCAAAGTATTATTAGTATCTATTTACATATATGATTTAACTATTTACCACAAGACTGTTTTAAAGATACTCTTTCATTTCATTCGAGTCGTTACATCACATTTTCTACAAAGCTTCAATGAGTTGCCACCAATTCAAAGGATATTACACAAAAAACTAATTCGCTTACCATGGATGGCACAGCATGCTGCTTTGAAAGATTTTGCACTCTTTTTAAGAACTTAGTTTCTATAATAAATTCATCATTCTCATAATTTTAAGAATTGCAAGTTAATTCTGAAGTGAAAATACCCTGAAACGTATTCAGTGAATGGAGACTCAAAGTCATGGATAATGCAGCGTGAAACGAGGGTAATAATGCTTAAATTAAATTAGCTGGATAATTAAATCGTTTTCGGTTGATGAAGTTTTGAAGCTGGAAAAATGGTACTCTGGCATTCAATAGACATCTTCTACTATTCTAAGAAAAAAATAAATAAAAACTGGAATTACAATAATACTTTTATAGAAACAGTCTGAAAAAGTGAATAAATATAGTTGATTTTGAAGTACTAATTCGACAATGAAAATGCATGGAATAGGCGAAGTGTTATAAAATACCACATATACTTATTCAAGAAGGCTATTACACAACTTTTACTCATAAAAATCTAAAAATATCAGAGAAATTCTGAAATTTCAAAAATATGCAGAAATTACGTAGGAATTTCATTAAGAATTTTTCAGCATAAGTCAGTGCTTAACAAACTTTCAATAATTACGATTTAAATTTCAGTCACAGTTTTCAGCGACCCCTTTTTTTTTCTCATACAAAACAATGTATTGAATGCGATAATAATGTACTTTGATGTAAATCTTACAATGCAACCATAATTATAAACCATACGAATGATCAATATAAGTAAGTTAATTTTGTATGTATTACTTTTAAGAAATAGATATAACACACACAAAAAAGTAATATAAAAAAAAAGAATTTAAGTCAATTCCTACCTTGAATGCATGAAAGAAAGTATTTTATTACGATTGAAAATTTGAATAAGATAAATAAATATATAGAGAGAGTAAGCTAATAGTTGGAATTGAACAAGTTAAATTCAATTTTTTTTTGTTTTTATATGCTCACGCCCTCCTAGGGGATGAGCAATACAATTTCAGAATCATTGATATACGTTGATATCAAAATATTATGATCGATTTCCATAAATTCATAAAAAAAAATTATGAAAAAAATCATTTACCGTATTTTCCCAGAACTCAGACCTGATTTTATGTTATTTTTTTGCATCAAAAGATGCAATGTAACTTATTTTCAGGGAATTAGTAAATTTAGATACATAATGGCGTGCATTTGTTTCATACTCAAGAATAACATTTATTTTTATATATGCATGACCTAAGGTTTACATTATTTAAATATAAGCCAACCGTCTTCTTTTAAAGCACTTTCGACTGAGATAAGAAAAAAACTCTGATCACCCTTTTTGAACTGTTCGAGGTAGATTTGCCACGGGTTCAAATCCTGGTGCCATTAAAGACTGCTGGGTAAAAGGAGCGGATGCGCAGTAAGTATGTTAAGCTCAAAGTACCTCCGTTTTTGTGGTGTTGTTGTGTGGAGAGGGGGTTGCCAACTCATGTGTTGTTCTCGTCACTTTACCTGGGTTTAGTATTGCGAGGCTCGTCAACAGCCATCATGCAGCTTTATAGTGCGATCTTTATAGTGGTAGGGTATCGCGCTTCCATGCCACACTCCGGAGTTAAAACCGTGGTCTGGACAAGGTCGACTCAGCCTTTCACCCATAATGTAGTTCAAAAATTGAGTAACAAGCTTGGTTGGGAACTAAACAATGAGGGTTTCTTGTCAGACTGATCACCTGACAAGAACATATGCTCATGCATTTCAGAACCCAATGTGATGAAAACAGAGATTGGTACAGTAGTCATTGGCCTCTATGGGCTGTTGCTCCTCTGAATCTTAGCTTTTTTAGTTTAATATAATTCTCACTCCACTCACTCGGATTGTTCAGAGATTTAACAGAAATATGTTATTCTTAGATCTAGAGTCTTAACTCAGTGGGATGACAACTCATGAGGGCCAAAGTCTACTGTGGCCGATTCCGTATACGCGACCTTGTGCCCTGAGGTGCATGAGCAGATGTTCCAATCAGGTAGTCAGTCTGTTGTGAAACCCCCAGTGTTAAGTTCCGAAGTAAGCTCGGTACTCATTTATCGACCCACTGAAGGGATGAAAGAATGAGTCAACCTTTCTCACCCTGGTGTTTGAACCTCGTACATGTAGTATGGAAGCGCGATACCCTAACCACTCAGTCACTGGGCTTCAGCTCTACAGTCTACGACAAAAAGTTTCTTGCATTCAGATGAATACATGGTTTTTTAACTCATCTTGTCTGAGGAACAACGAAATGTTTCCTTTAAATTTATCTCATTCAATTAGGTTTTATTCACCCTTTGCAAAACTGAATCGATTGGATTCAAAAACTCTAATCAATCGTAGCCTCATTAGTTTGATATCATAACGTTAGTCTGTTTATTCGTATACTGTATCTAATTTTCGACTGGCCGTTCAGGAAATTTTGATACCCATTAGACTGATAACTTTTATATAAACATTGTTCCTACGAGATTAAACAAGAAGAATTGTTCAACGAAAGATAGGATAGACTGAATATGATTCAGTCCATTATATATGGTAGTGATATATATACATATAAATATTTTTCATTCTCTTCTATGTTAGCAACCTTTCCAAAGTGAAGTTTTCAGTTAGAGAATTGTTAAAAAAATTTTCAAACTAAGTATGTTTTAAAAAATAGAATGACATTTACTTATTTATAACATACTGGTAAGAACGTTTTAATTTATTTAATTATATATATATATATATATATAGCAATATTCTGATAAAAAATCTTGATATTCAAATAACAAGTATAAGACATGATTAATGTTTGCATTGTTTGAGTTTATTTTATTTTCTCCTCTAATTGTATAGCTTTTCTGTAAAAAAATACTATTTAAAAATTTATACCTGATGGCAGTGGACCTCTAGAATAGGGATCATGTTCATCTCATTATAATGTGTCGAGTGTTGTGTTCCAATATTAATTAGTAAGGTAATCTGGAGGATGCAATTAAAATTAGGGCATACAATGAGACCTCAGGGGAATGTAATTATAGTCATGATCCTCTGTATTCCCATAGCTTTGCTCATCAATTTATGCACAAAATAAATTTTTGCCAATAATATTTTATAGAAATCGGTTAATCGTATAATTTAATAGTAAATAAAATACCCCATTTAAATAAAATATTCATTGAAAGATTCGTATTACCTCAACCTAGCTTTGTAACTCAAATATTTGAAGTTTAAAAAAGTCTTTAAATTTTTTTTAACTTAAATTTAACAAGGGACATTTATTCTTCATAAAAGAAAATAGTATTTACTCCATATTGCTTAACGCTTAGTTATTTAACATTTGTTTCAAGTAAGATTATAATGCGTGATTTATTTCACTATTTCCACAGAATATTTATGTTGCCTTATTTAACTGATACGAAAAATCAATAAAACACAAATAAATTTGCAGTCTTGGAAAAAACTATATATACTTTGTAAGTTTTTATTATGAATTTCTCAATCAAATAATTCTTGCAAATGCCTCACATATAAATTATTAAATAAATAAAATTTGGTTTGGTTTGGTAAGAAAATAGTTTTCTGTTCATGTAATTATTTATACATATACTTGGTCAGGTTTAAAAAGCAGTAGTAAAATATAATTAATCCATACTCTTAACAAAATCATTAAAAATTGTTTTTGTTCATTGTTTTTATATGAATATGGTATTAGAGTAGTATACAGTTTATTAAAAGAAAAATTTTAAAACAATTTGTGACGGGTTCTATCCACGATTCTTCAACTAGCACTCTTATTCTTTTACTGTGGTTTAATTTGAAAACCACTTTCCGTAAAGATGACTTGATTTTATGCTAATGTAAATGCTATTTAAACCCTTGCAAATGATGTGCTAGATTTAATCGTAGAAAGTTAAACATGAGTTGTGAATCGAGTGAGTAGTTCATCCTGAATATAGTAATCAAGCTATAACGTTTATTCAGAAAAGTAGAAATACTGAAGAAGTAGATTTGAATAGGACCCCTGCAATTTAGAAAAGAGCTGACAATGTGATCTTCCAAGGTTATTTAATTTATCATAAATTGATCAGTGTTGAAAAGAAATCATTATTTTTACAACATTGCCTGCTTCTTCAACGACCCCTATTACACCTGTAACATCCGAGTTGCCACTAATTCTTTTCACTCCGATGCACACATTAGAAAATGAATATAAATAAGAATCAAATAATTTGCATCAGGAAATGTGAAAAATATATACGAAAAGAAAAATGTAATTATTTGTTTTTCACCTCATACATTCATACATTTTTTTAAATCATGGATATATTAAATTCTACTAACATTTTGGTAAATTTTAGCACGATTGCATATATCATACTTAAGGTATCCGACTATGTTTGGAACCGCGATTTAAAAAAAAGCCCATTAATGGTTAATTTTCATGATATTTAGTGTCACTTAGATTAGAATACATGTATAAAATTGTTTTAAGGACATTTTGACAAAAAAAAATATTTAAATACAATATTTTGGCAAAAAATTAACTTAGAATGACCTTTTTTCAAAATGTTCTCCTTTTATAAAAAATGCTTTTCAAATAATAATACTTTGTGTGTGTGTGTGTTTGTGTGTGCTTATATAAAGTAAAGACTTTTCCAGAGAGCCTGAACTATTATTTTTGAAAATTCACATTATTTTCAGAGTTACAGCCAATTGAAATAATTTTCAGCGTTTTTTTCTTTAAATTTCTCTCCTCTGTTGTCGTAAAACATGGATAAAACCCACTTCTAAGTTATATATTTCAAAAATTCTAGTTGAGCCTCTGTACAGAGATTTGAGCTATATGCAGGCAAATATTATTATAATAGAAGCATTTTTACGAAAGGAGAATATTTTGAAAATGGGTCATTTTATGTTCATTTTTTGTCAAAATATTGTACTTAAATAATTTATTATTGTAATAATATTCTTAAAACAATTTTACATACATTTTTAATCTAAGTGACACTAAATATCATAAATATTATCTATTTATACGCTTTTGCAAAATCACGGCTCCGAATGTAGTCGGATACCTTAAGAAAGCAATCATATTTTAAACAGCGAATACTTAATTTCGATTAAAATTAATTAAACATTCTTAAACTATTTACTATTTACGTACATTAAATTTGCTTTCTTTATATTTAATACATAATTTTTAATATAGTCCTGAATTTATTTTTTATTTCTTCTAAATGGAGGAAATTAGATAATGGTATAATAAATTAAGGGTGTTCAATAAAGAGTTAAAAGCGATTCAAGTTTCATAGTTTTCCTTTTGTGGTCAAAAATGTCTATCCCACTGAATATCGGTAAAGTAGGGCTCTCAGAAGAACCTTCCGATTGTTTGAATGCGGATTTTCACTGGCTTACTTTTGCTGCTGTTATTTTTTTCTTACTTTAGAAGTAAGAATCATATCTTCGTGAGGACGGCTGGAAGATCTATTTTACTGAGGAACGGTAAAAGAAATGACGGGAAGGAAGAGAAAAAAAAGAAATCTAAAAAAGGAAAATTTCAAAGATGATGTCTTTTGGAGAAAATAGAAATTTTTTGGGGGGAAAGGAATGGATGAAAAGGATGATTCTGTATAATAAAAACTGCACGATAAAAAGGCTTTTATCTCATTAAAGAAAATAAAATAAAAACTAAGTTCCTTCAAAAAATGTTATTTTTTAATTAAATAGTTTTGATCAAATCTAGTTGATCAAAAAATTTTCCCCCTAGTAAGAATAATTGAATTTAGTTAGAAGAATAGTTTTTCGTTTCAGAAAATTCGGTTAAACTCAGAAAAGCTAACTTTGTTTTTTTATCTGTTTAGCATAACGTTAAATGTTTTGAAGATGTGTTCAAAAGATCTAAAATAATCCATTTAATATCAACCAATTTCAATAAAAGATGATGGAAAATAATTAATGCAGGCACACTAGGTTATATTTCACCAGATAAACCTTTTCTTATAGTTTAAATATAAAAAAAATCCCCCCAAAAAATGCGATTTTTTTTTGTAAATGAATATATATATATATATATGTCTGTATTCACAAAACATGTGCTTTCTTAAATTTTACATTACCCCAAAAGGACATTTTCAGACAGTTATAATAATACAAATTATCCCCAAATTTATTTTTATTAAAAATTTTAGAAAAAAATATCATTATACCAAAAATTAAGATTTATCAAAATCGTAAATTTTATGATAATCAAACGTAATCATTTTTTAAGATGGCTGGTCATAAAATACTTAAAATGCTTGTAAATTACTTTAAGAAGGCCATAATACTTTTTCTTTTGATTTAATAATGTCTAATTCCTTCTCTTTGAAATTAATCATTAATTTAAATTTGAGTCTTATATTATATGCATAAATTTTCTCAAATATAAATTTAACGTAATCTTTTTAAAATTTTTAAAAATCGAAAAAAAATTTTGTTTCAATAAATTCTTACAATCATACAAAATAGATCATACTAAAGCACTATTTTTTCTTTGAGATCATTTACATATATCAGATAATTGTCGTCTATTAACAAAGTATTTTTAGGCGTATTATTTATTTTACTTAACAAAAAATTTTGGAACAGAGGGAACTTCATGACAGAAATTTTAAAAAAAAAATTTGTGCTTATGACCACAAAAGAAGTGATAACCAAATTTTGTAATGTTATTTCAGGGATTAGTTCAGTGAATAAAAAACAAGGGGATATTAGTGTTTTCCTATAAAATTATTTATTCATATGTCTGTACTCATAAAGTAATATTTTTGTGTGAAATGTACAATCATATTTGTGAAATAATTGTATTCTAAGAAGGAAACAATACGTTTATGGCAACTGAAATAGGTTATAAATACTTCAGATACAAAATTTTATTTAAATATCTATGTAAAAAAAAACTTCGTCAAGCGTTGTTCTGTACTTCCTCGTGCTTTCATTTGGATCATTTGACATAATTAAATTGAATTTGGATTTAAAAAAAATAAACTAAAGGCTTTGATTTGTCTTTTGAAAAATCCACTTTAAAATTCCACTTAAAATCATAGGTAATTTGTTCAGAAGACCCGATCCGGCTTTGTGAATTTTGGTTGTAATTTAAAAATATTCAATTCTATCCATGAATTAATTAAAGCAAATGGATAGTAAGACAGGTAGTTGATTTGGAAGAGAGGAATCTAGGTCAAAACCTTTAAAAAGGGATTTAATCAGAAGATTCATATCACGTTAGCTTATACTAGCTCTTTTGTCATTGTATGATAATTTTGTACAAATATATCCGGTGCTGCTGCAAGGTAAGTCTTCTGAATTATATTTTGTTTTCTTGTTTTCTTAAATTATTTAATGTAACTTTTTCTTAATACCCGTATGCTTAATTTTGTTATTTTAAATTTTAAATTATTTTAATTTTCTCTTTTTAGACTCAAAGTATATTTAAGTAATGTGATTAATAGAAATATTTGTTCATTGCTATTCTAATTCGCTTACAAAAATAGATTTTATTCTAAAATTCATAGCAATATTGTTAATGATAATTAAACTATTTACTTAGTTCTATAAAAATTTGTCCTTTTTCTACATTTGTTTAATTTTAGTGTAGGGTTTCTCTCTCTCTCTCTAAGCCTATTTTTTAAGGAAATATTTCATGTTTTCTTTTTTTATGCTTCAACTGCGATCTTTCGTAAAAGAGGTGGTGGAGGGATCCCGGTTAGATCGAAGCTAGGAATTTTTAATTTTTTACGGCGTATTGGTGGGGCACGAACTACCACTTTTCAGAGTGGCGGGGGTGGAGGGGAAACGTCCCTCTTTTTCTTTTTAGCGGTGTGGATGACCTTGTACGAGCAAGATTTCCGACTCGAGATGGAAAAAGCCGAAGGAGCATTACATATCCGAGCGTGACGTTCATTCAAGTTCACTCTCCGGCAAAACGCGCCAATAGAAGTTATCACTTCAAAAATGTAAGACTTAAATCGACAACGATAATGTGATGAATGCGATATATAGCGTCCTACATCAGCTTAAAAATACTGGGACATCCTCAATTTTTGGTATAGAATGATTGATATTGGACACTGTAACAGTTATTTAGGATATAGAAATGGACATTGTGACACATTAGAGATGAAATGGAAGACTAAGTGTTTATTGGCAGTGTAATTTATATGTCAAATGGCTGGAATAACTCTCTCAAATTGTTATCCTCAACGGTCATACATGTTTTTTAGCGTCAGTGGAATAATATGTGTTCACTTCACAATACAAGTACGCCAGGTATTTCACGCAAAAGAGCAGAATAGTCCTCGTCTGAGTCAACTGCAGCCTCAATAAATAAATAAATCAAAAGGTTATTCAAGTGTCCCTACAGCAGGGGTGGGCAGACTTTTCTAGGGCACGGCCTACTTCTAATTTTTTCAAGGTATTGCGGTCCACCCAGTAACGTAGGTGTCTTAAGTTACCAGAAAGTCGACAATACAGTTGAACCTCCAATTTACGAACCTCTATCTTGCGAATTCCTCTGTTTAGCGAATCTTTTCCTGTAACCAAGAACATTTTACGATTTGTTTCGTAAATTAACCTCCAAAAAGCGAAGTGTAATTTCTATTTAACGAAATTTATTCTTGTGACTCGTTTTTTCTTCCTCCATATGTTTACAATATTTCTGGATCTTCATATGATGAAATGATTATTAGGTTTTAGTGAGAGAAGGTAGTCACACCTCAAAATGACTTGGCGGTCCACCAGTCGATCGCGGTCGACTTAATGCCCATTCCAGCTCTACAGAAAATAACCAACGCTCTACAAATTGTTAGTTCAGATCAACCAAAAATATAATCTACCTTGTCCAATTCAATGCTTTCAAAAAATTGCATTAAGATAAATGCACCCTTCAATGCAGGAGGGGAGGGGGGCACGACATTCTTTTGAGAAGGATGAACTAAACATCTTATACCAGTTCTGGTAGGCTGTGTTCAAGAAAACTAAGATAATGTTGACCATTCAATTACTACAGAATTCGTCATTCTTAAAATCGTAGATGATACCCACTCACACATTCACAGAAAATTGCTGTTAAGGCACATATGATTAAGTTACGTTTAGTTTCTCATTAATAGAAATTTTGCTCATCAAATGCACCCTTTGGTTATGAATGTAGCCTTATCTATGAAGTTCAGCTGCAATGCTCACTAACAAAAGGTTAGATACAGAGGATAGTTGTGCGGATATAGAGCTTGCACTCGCTGAAAATAGAATTGGTGTAAGGCAGCGTTTCTCAAACTGTGGGGCGCGCTCCCTAGGGGGGCGCAAGCATATCGAAAATAAAAGGTTAAAAAAATTCATTTTCTGGAACGAAGTAAATAAAATACTTTCTGACATATAAAAAATACGCATTTACACTGATATAAATTATATATATCAGCTGGCAATATTAATTTATCAAAAATAAAAGTTTCCACTTTGATACGTTCATTAACTATCTGATCCTACAAGTAAATTAAAAAAAAACATTTTGTTTGATTTGCTGTAATCCCACGATGAGAGATTTTTTTAGTACGTTTCTCTTTAAACCTAAAATACTACTTTTTCAGAAGAAAAAAAAAACTCAAACCCAGAGAAAAATTCTAGGAAAATAAAAAAAAATTCATCACTGTTATTATAATTGAAATGCTGTACATTAGCTGTAGAAAGAAAATGAAAACTTATTCACTTTTGACCCAGAAAACATATTTGCTGATCATCGTTTGACCTTATAACTTTTTGGTATGATTAGTTCTATCCCTTCTCTTATGTTTTTGTTTTTCCTTTAGAGAAGTTGTAAATAATATATTCCTGTTGCACTTTCTTCCATGTGAAATAGTTATATATTTGAAAAAGCACAGAGAGCCCTTTGAACGATTATTTGGCTAAGATTTCTTTTTATGGGTATTCTGAAACATATAAAGCATGCTGAAATACTCGTTTTACCCAATTCTTTTTTTTTTAGAACTAACATCCATATTTTTATATTGAATACACTTTTAAACTTGGAGCTGCCGCACGGGGCTCAAAGTCAAAGGACAGCAAAAGTACATTAATTTGAACAAAATATGACGGTTTTGCTTGCAAATATCATTCCTGTAATGTTAGAGAAAAGTGTCTGCGATTTGTGTCCTTTATTAAGGTTACGTCATTTGAAACATTTTAGTTCAGTATTAATGGATTTTTTTCTCAAATTATCAAAGAAAAAATAAAACGTCCTTGAAAGTAGGTAAATATATTTTCTCTTAGTTAAGTTATTCACTGGAATTGTGATTTTTATCGTGTACAATACAAATTATTGTAAAACAAACAAACAAAAAAAACATAGGGGTGACTTAGTCACCTCGCGCGACTATTAACGTTAGCATCGAGTGCACGCCTGCTTTCCGGGTTAAAACATTTTGAAGTCTTCTCCTTTTAAATATTAATGTCAAAATGTGATAAATCTGATCGAGAGAAACATAGACTAGACTCTTTTTCTAATGACATTTATACTTTTAGAAATGGATGATGGAGGAAATTAATTTTTGATCAAATATCATTTTGCTATCTGTTCCAATTTAAAAATTAGAGAAAAGAAAATAACAATAAGTATTCTATTACTTAAAAGTAATTTTCTTAAAATAAATGTTATTTAAAAGTAACAAATACAAAATTTAATACTTTTTTTGTTAATTTGTACGGTTTATAATTAAGATCGCATTGTAGCTTCAGCACCAAAGCGCATTATTATTGTATAAAGGGGGTGCGATAAAAACTATGATTGAAAATTACGTCGCCAGCAGTGAAAGTTTGAGAAACACTGGTGTAAGGGACTTTCATTTGACACTTTTCTAAATGGCTCTGTTGATTCAAATTGACGTTACTTGTGACAACTATTAAAACTAACTCAGGATCATCAGCTACAAAGATTAAAACGATTTTTTTTCTTATGTTTGACTTGCATGCAGCTGTTCGTCAACCAGCTTCGTTTCTCGTAACTGAAAACGTCGTTGAAAGAGCTTATTATAATAAATTGACCATGTAACCACTGAAGAAATTTGTGATTCAGCATTTATCTACCCAGAAACTGATTGTGATACATTCGTAATGCAGCTCTACCATCCATATTTCCATAGATGCGTTTGTAATGCTTATATCTGTTTTTTGCATCTGTAAAGTTTCCCATCACACACAACAACGCAGTCAAGAGGATGGTGTCTTACCTTTCTTGGAAACATAATTTTGAACGACGATAGTCATCTACTACCGGAAACAGAACCATCCAACTACTCTTATTTCTATTTGCTTTCGTGTATTTACAGTGTTTATGCCGCAGCACAGCCCTTGCATTTATACGTTCCTATGTAATAAATTATTGTTACAGTGTCCTTTGCTAGACTTTCAAATTTGCACTGGTATAAACTCGGGATGCATGCACTGTAAGCATTGTAATTGCACTCTGTGGTATCTTTATAAGATGCGCATCAAAAAATTACTGTTGTATAATTATTAAGGGTGTTGGAAAGCTAACATCTTACTTTTTTGACAATTTGAGATTTTTACATTTTCCAATTGTATAGATTTTAACCTTTCTGAAAATACCTTACTTAAACCTCTAGCGTAATTTGAAATCCTTAAAACCTATTTTTAAATAATCGTTGAAACTGAGCCCCGCATGTTTGAATAGCGAAAAATGTAAACAAAGTACTTCGTTTTTGCTTAAAAGTTGTGAACGCCTGATATAAACCAAAACATGTATCTTTTATTGTAAATTGAGTCTTTTATTTTTTTATTTCCGAGCCTATTAGAAGGCTCACTGTATACATTTAAATCAATTTATCTCAAAATGTAAATTTTTATATTCCATGTACCTTTTCTGAAAAACTACTACAGGTATGTAAATTTTTTATGATATATTTATAATGTTGTCTAATTTTTTATGCGAAAAATGGATCAAGTTTGCAATTTTTGATAAAATATTTCATAAATTATGAAAAAATTCAAAATTTGCTAAAAGCTCATTTCAGTATAATGCGAAAGGTGTACTTTAATTGTATGAAAAATTTCCAGCTTCTACATATAGCAGATTTTGAGAAAAGGTACATCGAATACAGCCAATTTAACATTGTCAGTATATATATAGAGAGAGAGAGAGATTTCCAACGCCCCTTAACTCATTTTTTAATTAGAATTTAATTAACGTGTTTCTGAAGGCTGAATAAAAAAATATTTACGTGATATTTGAATAGAAACGTAATTCTAACTGTACACTTTAAAATAATTCATATATATACGTTGAAATCAACCTTCACTTAAAATGTATAATGTGAGCAGGAAAAATAAAAATGTTTGAATCAATTGTTTTATTTGAATTTTTTCACATGAATAGTATTAGGTAGCACGTGAAAAAAAATTCATGGAGTATTATGTTAGTTTAAAATAATTGTACACTTTCAATACATTTATACAGCCAATTTTTTATATTATTTAGATTGTACTTTCATAGAAAATATTTCTTCTACGAAATATGAATATCTTCAAAATTCCAGGGTTGTTTTACATTCATAAATAAAGCATTTACTTAATAATTCTAAAATGCGGCATAAATGTATGAAGCTGTTCAAAAATGTACTTGGTTGTAGCTTAATATTGCATGAGTTCTGATCATCAACTTTGCAAGAAAACAAAATTAAGTTTGGTAGAATTCGAATGATAGATAAAAATTTCTTTGGAAAGCAGTCTTAGAGAAAAGGCTTTGGTACGATAGTGTAATTAAATATAAAATAAGATATTTTGAAAATTCCTACAACATTAAAAATAATATATATATTTTGAAAATTCTTAAAACATTAAAAATAATATGTTTCTGAACATTCTTTTAACAATATTGTATTGAAGGAACAATTTTGCACCCTAGCCACTGGATGTATTGAGAGTTTACTTAAGAATTCTTAAATATTATAAACTGAAATTTGTTCCCATAAGAATGAAATGCTTCTAAGCATACTATTATTTGTATTAAAAAATTAATTATCTCATTTTTTTAAAATTTCTTACAGAACATTTTGCCAGGTAAAAGTAAGTTTCAATTCATATAACCATTTTAAAGTTATCTACAATCTTCTACGAGTACATCACATCTTTTGTTACTCTTTTATAAGATGCTACCCATGAAACTTAAAATTCGTGTTATAATATATAAGAAATTTTGAGTAAAGATTGATTTTCAAAGAAATTAAACGATTATATTCCTTAACTTTTTGTCAATTTTTGGGCATTAATTGGTGTTTAGAATAAAATTTAAGTTCTTCAGTTATATCGTTTTGCTTCTTCCTTTCCTGCTCATTCTAGGTGAAAATGCATTTGTAAATGTTCTGTCAACTGAAAACTAGACTATAAAACAATGAAGTTAAAAATGGCGGTTGTCATGACAACCAGCTGAAAGATTCATGCAACTAATTTTATAGTTTCATTGAGAATAAAAAATTCAATATATAACAAAACTTCCTTTTTTAAAGTAAGATGCAAAATGAAAATTGTTTTTTCCCCTCAGATTGAAGACTAACTTTAAATTTTACAGGAAGTAAAACATTTTACAGTAATATAAATTTCATAAAAGTTAAGGCTGTTCATTATTACGTAAACAAAATTTTCGCTCAGAATATAAAACCTGTCAACTTTAATTAACAGATTAATTTAGAACAAAATTTACGAATTATATTATGAAAATATTTTTTTAAAAATTATATAAAGCTTGGAGGGAAAAATCCTCAATAGAAGAATAATTGAAGAATCTCATGTTTGTACATATAATATACCAGGGGGGGGGGCGAAACTCTATGGATCATAGTGCCATTTTTTCTAAAAAAATGTTGAATGAGGTATGGAGGTGTGCCGTCAAATAATTTTGATTTATGATTATTCAGAAAATAATAAAATTAATTATTAATAACTCAAAACTCTTTATATACTAAAATACTCTACTCTACTAAAAATACATTTTTTCACTGTACTGAGGTAAATGTTTTTAGACATACATATAATTCAAATTAAAGTAATATTAGTGTGACTTCTGCTCTGCCAATTATAGATGACAACTTATATTGGGATTGTAAGATTTTATTTTTAGCAGAACGCATACTGAATTAGTCATCTGCCAAATGGTTTCGAAGTGGGTTTTTAATGTTAGTCATCTCTGAAAATAATGATTCTCGGGCATAGGTAGATGAAAATATGGTTAAAATAGCATGAGCCAGCTTCTCTTCAAACAGTTAAATGTGTTTGGAATCGAATTCAATGTTTCTAAAATTTCGGTACTAGCATTTTTTCTTATATTGCTTGTTAATTTTACTGTTTCAATCAATTCCAACTTTTTTCTTGTTTCAATACATTTTTGAATCCATATTGAACTAGACTGGAAATAAATCAGTTGCATTTCAAATTATTCATTTTAAAACCAATCGAATAGGTAGAAGTTCAGTTTATTAAATGAAGACACGTCAGGGCACATAATAATTACGAAAATAAATTCTTCAATAACTTTTTCTTCGTGTCGTTCTTTCAAGTTTGGGAATACCTGTAGTTTCTTGTAATTAATATCGTTTCTGAAAACATACAATTTTGCGTCAAAAGTGCAAATGAGATCCATTTTGACGATAATTTTTTTTTTTTTATTTGTACTTTGAGACTTTACATTGTTCTTTGAAATGTTGGCATATGTTTGTAAAAACGCGACTGATCACTCGCGTTTAATCGTAATACTTTATAGTGAACTTTGTTATGTTGAACTAAAATGCAAACAGCTTTGTTCGGTGGAGTGCATAGGTATTGTGTCGCGCGCCATCAATGACACATGTGTCATCGGTTCGCCAACCATGTATTGTACTTTTCGAATTAATTGGGACAAATGGAAAAAAAGTGACTTTTTCTAAAGTCTTAGCTTTTTATCATTACACACCTTAAATAGACTGAAATAATCTCTATATTACTAGGATGTATGTCTTCCTTTAGCAGAAATGACCTTTTCAAAAAGTCTTGGCATTGATTCCACTAGCACACATGTTCTTGATTTCATCATCTTGGAATCCCACTAGTATAGGCCTTTTTATCATTTGCTCTGTTGTCGTGCGATTTATCTTAGCGAAAGGATTCTTGAGAATACGCCATCAGTTTTAATAGCAATTAAGTCTTAGAATTTTAAAGCCAATCTAGAACTTTTATTTTATTTTCCATATAAAAATATGGACCGATTTCGAATTGTGACAAGGGGCCATGTTATGTTTAAATGTTCCATCAAATGCTTCCATAAATAGAACAATCCTACTAGATAATATTTCTATATATTTGATTGTGTGTGTGTGAATTCCATCACACACACATGTATTTAAGAGGAACTAAGATTCTAGGGCTATTTGTTTTGAAAACCTCAAACATCTGTTTACAAGGGTGTTTTACAATCTGTTGTATATGATCTGGTAACAAAGCTTCAACTTCACTTCGTCTAACTACACTAGATTTGTATCCCTGCATAAATAAATGTTTTATCACTCAAAATCACCTTCTTCCAATCGTTAACAGTCCAAGAACGGTATTTTTTGGCCCATGCTAAAATTTTTTTTAATCATTTTCTGAGTAAGAAATAGTTTATTTCCTCAGTCTTGTTGTCTTAAGGCCACCTTCCAGAAGCCTTTTCCGTGCAGTTAAGGTACTCACTTCAACACCATTATCCAATAAATCCCTTCAAAAGTCTAATCTTGCCTTTTTGTCTTCTCATTAAAATTTATCAATTCTTGGAGTAGTTATCCACTTGCACCCAAATTTTTCTTTTCTTTTTGGAGACGATGATTCAGAATTTTGAAATGTTCTTAAGACACTTAATTCGATCACATCAACTTCCATAGTTATATCTCTCACGGTTATAGAAGTGTGTTCATTGAGAGCGATTTATTTTAGAACGGTTCCTCGGAGTAATATCCATATTAGAACAAGTAAAAGTAACACGTGTTACACAGAACGCAAAATTGGAATTGCCAGCTGCCCCCAATGAAGCACCAATTTGAGATTGACGTTCACCAGTATCTAATCTTCCAATCACTTGCATTTTAGTTTCTAGTGAAATGCTTTTTTATGCTTTATTTTCGTGTTTTTTACTATCACCCATGAATAAAAACAAAAACTCATAATATTTGTCGCTATAGCAATCGTTATATTATATTAATTTATACTTACAATAACGTCAACAAATGTTTTTTGAAATGATCAAAGTACCTTCGTACAATAACGCTACAAAGAAGAAACACAGATAAACTGCTTTGGATATAGGGGAGCCTAATGCTACATGCTATTTTGGAGAAACCCACAATTAAAAAAAAGAGCGTTAAACCGAAACAGCGTTAAGCGGGGTCTTGCTGTACTTATTAGTACAATCTAAAGATTTGTGATACTTTGAGTTGTACAGAGATTTATTTTTGCGACAGTAAAACCTATATGTGTTGACATTTAGATTTGCAGTCACATTTTTTTGAACCCTGCTCGGTACGAAATTTTTTTCCATTGCTATTTGACGTAAGGAAACATTTACTGTCTGTCAATCTGTTTCAAAATGTTTAGAATAAATTATTCTAGGATGAGTCAACGTTTCCAATCAAAATTAATAACAGAAAGTGAATGAGAGAAATTAACTTTAAAACTTTGAGATGATACGGAAGACGCTATTGTGAAGATTACCTAGTTAACATGCAGAAAATGCCTTATTCCGCATTTATAAACAATGCAAATAATTTAATCTACTGATTAGTCAGGTAATCTGCGCATTAACGGTTTTCGAGCTTTAGTGGTAACATATATAGATATACATTTTACAATTTAGAAAGTTGACACAATATAATACTTTTGTAAAAATAAAATGCATTATAAATTAGTAATAAAAAATAAACAGCAAGCATATCTGACTCATTTTTATTGAAATTTTTTGTCTGTAACCTCTTAAATTGAGATGGCATTCGATGTTTCCTTTAATTCTGCTTTCGTGAAATATTGCTTTTTAAAAAAAACATATTCGAAGTTATTTATGTTATTGAATTCCGTAGATTAAATGCAAAAACGATGCGTTATTGTTTTTCTATTATTGCGAATTCCAAGAGTTATGTTTGAAAAACCCTAAGAAACTATCGTTGGAAGTAGAAAAAAAATCCTGCTATTAATTTGCAAAAGATTTCAACACAAGTATTTTTTTTATATCCTTTAAGGATCTTCGTGAAGGTGTAATAGTTATTAGAATAATTCATAATAAAATCTATGTCCTTATATCAATTGAGTTCAGATATTTTTTCGCCATTATTTCTGCATTTCCTCACCTTTCTTCATTACTAAAGAATAAAACATTTATCTGATTACGAAATAAGTTCAAGATTTACTTAACACCAGAGAATTAATTACTTTGTTTTCATGTAGCTAATAAATGACTAAATGTGTAAATATTGAACTAAAACATTTACTACCTTAACTAAAGAATAGATGAAGTTAATTACGTTGTTTAATTATTCCATTATTCTAGTTTCGTTAGAGAAATATATGTGCTAAACATAAAACAAATATAATCATATATAATTAAACGATACCGTGAAGCAATGTAGTTAGAATGTTCCGAAATAATATTAGTGTGTACTTTCCCTATATTTCTTTATTTAATAAATAAGGTTTTCACACACACACAAAGTCATATTTATGTTGATATTTTTCAAAAATTACAACTCTTCATCTCAAGAGTCAGAAATTAAAATCTTAAGAGATAAAGATGGTATTCAAATTATGATTTATACAATTTTTTTAAAAATATATATATATATTAATTCGCGTTGTTTAATTGGTTATATATTAACTTTTACCCTTGAAGATAAAAGAGGGATATTGGTATATTTCTCAAAGAAACATAATTCATCTTAAGGCATCTATATATACAAACCGCACGATTCGTCTGTATAAGTATTCTCTACCACAACGAACCTTAATTGATAACTAGTCTCTCTCCAGTAATATGTATTAACAAAACATTTTAAACGTGAATTGCTGCAAAATAAACAAGTAATATAAAAAAAATTAAGTCAACTCCTAAATTAAATTAATATATTTTTTGTTAAATAGTTACAATTAATATAAATATGTATATACATAACACAGAATCGCGACATTAAGTCGTAATTAATTTCTATTAATTTTCATTAAAGTATCGTATTGTCATCCAAAACAATCGTGTATAAACATTAAGTTCAACTGAATGCTTTAAAACGTGAGAAAAAAACCTTTTCAAGTTTTGACACAAGTCGCAAAAATGGTCTCTAAGTCACCAAAAAGGATGCCAACGTGGCTGTATTTGTAATTCTTTAAATAATTAGTTTTAATCAATTAACTTTTATTAATTATAATTAAATAATTGTAATATCATCCAATATAATCATGTGTATAAAATTTCAGCTCAATTGAACGCCTTAAAATGTATTTTATTAACGATTGAAAATTCCACCAAGATAAATAAATATATAGAGAGTGTGAGCTAATAGTAGAAATTGAAAAAAATATGTAAAAGTTACAAAACAAATATTAAGAACAAAATGTTAAAATTGATTTCAAAGATAAGATAGACAACTGATACCCTCAATACAGGGATGATGGTGACGAACTTCATAATTTTGTGTGGCCACAGTTGCTTAGTGGTTATGGTCACGAGAGAGAGAGAGAGAGATCTCATGACCGGAGTGTCACTGGCTCAAGTCCTGGTACCACTGAAGACTTGCCGAGTATAGGGGCACACTTCTTAGGTTCGAGTGGGGTAGAAGTTCGGAGAGAAGATGCCGGCTCAGATGTTGCCGTCGTAACCTGACTCAAGTTCACGATTACGAGGTCCATCTAAATAGCCCTCAAATAGCTTGATAATGTGGCTTTAATTTAACTCTTACTCATTGTATTTCTAATTATCAGCCACAATTTCCTTCATAAGACATTTTTATTGTACACGAAATGCAGTGAGGAAGATAGCGATTGATAATGAATTTTTTTGTCTGACTCTTTTGTCAGCATTGCTAATATTTAACAGCAGTTGGAAACCTCTCTCTGTCTCTGACATTGTTAAGCTGGCCGTTTTCGATGTACCTTTTCTCAAAATCTGCTATATGTACATGCTTGAAAATTTTTATACAGTTAAAGTACATCTTTCTTATTATGTTGAAATGAACTTTTAGCTAATTTTGAATTTTTTCATGATTTATAAAATATTTTATCAAACTTTGTGAAATTTGATCCATTTTCACATAAAAAAAAGATGTAAAAAATGGATTTTTGAGGTTTTTACAAAAAGTTCATTTCAGTATATATTGCCACCATTATAAATATATCATAAAAAATTTACATACCTGTGAACAGTAGTGTCTTAGAAATGGTACATGGAACATCAAAATTTACATTTTGAGATAAATTGATTTAAATGTATACAGTGAGGCTTTTAATCGGCTAGTAAATGAAAAAAATAAAAGGCTTAATTTACAATAAAAGATAAATGTTATGGCTTAATCAGAAGTTCAACTTTTATTGAAAAAACGAAGTGCTTTGTTTACATTTTTCGCCATTCAAATGGGCGTGGCCCAGTTTCCATGATTATTTAAAAATTGGTTTTAAGGGCTTCTAATTACCCTAGAGATTAAAGTAAGGTATTTTTAGAAGGGTTAAAATCTGTACAACTTAAAAATGTAAAAATTTCAAATTGTCAAAAAAAATTTTTTTTTACCCTTTCGACAGCTTTTAAATTTATGGTTTTTTATGATGAAAATATAAATAAATAAATATTTCTAAACATTAAGTTTGAATCTTTTTTTAGTGAATCTCATTTGCCTTAGTTAATTTCTAAATAGCTATTTTAGTTACGGACAGTTAACGTATTAGTATCGAGTTATTATTAAATCTACAGCCAAATATTAATTTTCTAAGAACTGCTTTTTATTTTTTTCTGAATAATCAAACTTTATAAGAATTGCTATAAAATTTTGATTTTTGAGTGTAATTGAAGTAAACAACTTATCTATACTCTTGCGGTCTCTATAGTTGAAAAAAATTATAATTTTCAGATTTTTTTCCTTTATATAATTTAATTTTGTTGCTGATTGATATGAAAATGAAATAATTTTGTCGATAAAAACGTAAAAAGAAATCAATTGATAGGGAACTTGTATATATCAGGCAATCTTAATCTCATATTTTGTAAGACGATCACGTAAAAACAATAAATCCTGTGTTATTCAATCGACAGCAATATCTTAAGCTATAAGTGTCCACGTGAGAGTTGTTCCGGAACTAAGCGTTCGTGTAACTGGACACCGATCATCAAAGCACCATTCTCGGTTCTTACCCCAATTCATCCCTTCCAGCCAATCGATTTGTCGAATCTGGTTCCTCTCTTGGCGTCACTCTCTTACTATTTTTTTTTTTCTCTTTTCGTTTTTTTTTTCCCGTTC
>BMAV01005610.1:0-155943 GCA_019973955.1 Trichonephila inaurata madagascariensis | reverse complement strand
TTTGGGTTTTTGGAACCGATGCGGGATGTAAAGTTTATTGTAATTTACAAAATGATATATAATGCAAAAATTGTGAAACCTTATTGGTATTATGTAAATATAGATTTGGAAAAAGTAACTTAAAGAGTTTTTATTTCAGGGTGACAGCCCCTGAAAGTATTGTTCCATAGCTGATATGTAGTCAACTGGAGCAGTGGAGCCGGTCTCCCAGCTCACAAATGAATATTTGTCCTGACGCAGAGTTTGGATCTGCGCACCCAGGAAAAAATGCACGTGGAGTGTTTGTTTTAGAATATTTGTTGGTTAAATATAGAGTTGGACATATGTAGAAAGTGAGAATATACCATTATTAAACAACAAAATTGTTAATGTTGGCCTAGTTAATAGAGTAAAATTTATTGTGTGTCTGTCACGAGTTTAAATTTAAATTTAAGTTGAATATTAAATTTAATTCTAAGATGAATAATGAAAATTACAGTTAAGTTAAATATTGGAAATTATAGAAGTTAGAATGAGGATTCAAGGTTAAAATTTAAATAAAACTTTGTAAGCGAGGAGATTCAGAAATAGAAATTTAGGCACGTAATTTATTAAGGGCGTTAGGAACCCTTAAATAAATCACGTTTTTCTTCTTCTAGGGGGTTGTCACATTTCTCGCGTTCTTCTTCTAACGTAACTCCTACGTTCTTTGAAAATTGGCTCTTGCGCCATAAAACCCTACACTCACTCACTCACACCTACGTTCTTTGACGGCCACGATTAATGGCAAAACTTTTCCAATCCAAATCCAAGAAGTAAAAATGAAGCAACAATGCAAATAAGATAACCTTTAAAAGGATAGAAAGTTTAGTGAGCAATGATGGCAATTTTAGAGAAAGCTTAGTTCTGAACAGGTGGAAGTGGGGATTAGACGGTACTCAGGAATCACGGAGATCACCCCCGTTGTAAGGTGCATACTATTGCACCCGCGCGCCTACCCTGAATATCTGAAGTTGATTGAATCGATGATTTTTCCCCTCCAAGGTAGGAAGATTGTATTCTGAACGCTAGTATATTGAAGCCCTCAGGGCCATCTTCTTTAGGTGAGTACGGGTTTCACGCCCGAGGTGCCCTAGTGATTTTTTCCTGCTCCTAAGGGGTTTATTTTCTTTGGTAACATGGGTTTCAGAACCAGGGTACCCTAGTGATCTTTTTTATTTTCGGCCCTCCTTCTCCCATTCAAATTTCCTTTTCTTCTTTCCGTTAGACCACAGCCCCAAATTACAAAATGAACTATAAGCCCAAAACTTGTTTTTCTATTGAAAAACTCTTTTTTTTACTAACATATTATGGTTTACATTTGTATTGTGTTAGTTTATTTCCCTTTTTCGTATTTTTCCCTTTAAACTTTGGTTATGTTGCTTTTTTATTTCGATTAACACTTGTTTAAACCCCGCATGTTGCCGTGTGCGGCGTCCTGTGGGGAAAATGGTGTTCTGGGGATCCTTTGCGTTCCTTTGCCCACGCCCAATAGGGGAGGAGGTTAGTGGCCTGGGGATACCTCTGCTTTCCCCTTTTGGGGCCACGCTTCACTGTAGACGGGTGGCAGGAGAGCCCGCCCTGTCAATCGGCTGGAGTACTTCGGTCCCCGAAGAACACTGCTGGGTTAGTGCTGCAGATGGGGTGTCGGTTTCCCCGTTGGATCCTCACCCCGGGACTGTATCACTATCTTCTGGGTGACCAGGTAAGCGCGTGCCTGGTTTTGGCCAGATGACCGGCAACTGCCTCCCCTTGTTGACTCCGTGGTGGGTGGAGGCACGCCAGGATGAAGTGGTATACGGTTTTTATGGGTCCCAAGCTGCTGTGCCGGGTAAAGGCCTTAATTTACCCAAAATTAACATAGACGAAACTGCTACACATGCACGATTTTAGTTTATCTTTTTCCCAACAAAAGCCATGTCTCTGAAATCGCCATTTGCCATTCAAAAGCTCTGATTGGGAAAAGGAGGTGAACCGAAATCTGTGAAAAAGTTTACGTTCCGGGATCTTCTTATCGAAACTATATCTGCCCTACAAACAAAGTCTTTTCTCCTCACGAAAACTTTTCTTAATTCACCAATAACCATATCTCCTCATAAATCATTAAACACTTGCCGTGGTGTCATTTCCGAGCCTGATTTATTGACAACCCCTGATGCGGAAATTCTTGATGGATTTTCTGGTCAGGGTGTTATTCAGGTAAGAAGAATAACAATAAAAAAAGATTCAACAATTATTCCGACAAAACATTTAATTCTTACCTTTAATAACCCAAAACTTCCATCTACAATAAAAGCCGGATACCTCAACTGTAAAAGTCTATACATACCGAATCCTCTGCGCTGTTTTAGTGCCAGAGTCGGTCATTCGAAACTTCCTGCCGTGGAAACTGACCTGTTTAGATGTGCATCTGCTGGACATGCTTCCACAGATTGCATTCTAGAGCCCAAATGTATTAATTGTTCTGAACCCCCATTCCGCAGTTTAAAAACTGTGTCCCAGGTGGAAAATCGAAAAAAAAATTCAAGAAATCAAAAAAAAAAAAAATATATCATATTTAGCCAGAAAATTAATATCATCAGAATCAAATCATACGCCCAGGCTAAAAAATTTTCCCAAAAACTATCCGCTACCCCGAAGATGAAAATATCAAAAAATAAAATGTCCCCCCCTTAAATTTTCACAACCTCCCCGGGAAACCAAATGTACACCAACCATTCCTGCTGTTCAATCATCATCTTAAACCCCAAGCGCATTTGCCATCCAGCTCTTCAATAGCAGCAAAACAGATCCCCCGCCACCATTCCTGTATCTAAGTACTTTCCACAACCAAAATATGTTCAACCCCCTTGGTCTTCTTCAACAGTCACATCCGCTTTGGGATTCCCTCACCCCTTGAATCTTTTACAATACCTGATTTTAAAAAAAAAGCAAAAAAATCGTGCAAGGAAAAGAAAAAAAAGAATTACTTTTTAAAAAAAAATGAGGAAAAAAAGAAATTAATGGCCCCCATAGACCTAAAAATCGTCGCATTGGGAAAATAAACGGATGAGGAAGCTAATCGATACGACATGGGAGAAGAGAAAAATCACCGAAAATGGAGAACCTTAGAAAACCCGGATCGATACTACCCGTCCGAAGACTACTGGGAAAAATGAGGCTTGGAAACGTAAAATATTCCCCCACTTTAACCCGCCGAGTTGGGGAAAAGCAAGAAGTAATTGTTTTAAAAAATTTTGTTAGAACTATAATTATCATCTGATTGGGGGGGAAACCACCAAAATTTTTTAATTTTACTTTTTAAAACTTTCCTTTTTAAATTAATTTCAGCCCTTTTTAATATAAAATTTTTAAAAAGAATTTTAAAAAATCTTAAAATATTTGTTTTTGATATACCTTTTTTCTGGCCTTTTAAAATTTTTATCTGATTTCCCCAAAAATTTTTTTTTATTTAAAAAAAATGTTTTGCAGTATAGCCGAAATCGGCCTTTCGCCAGAAAAAACCCCAAAATTTACTCACCACTATTCTTTAACCTGACCGTTGACCATCCCATAGGAAACCCGAGGATTCTCCAATCAGGGTGTTTTTCACAAAGAATCACAATTAAAAAAAAACTCAACACTTATTCCAACTAAACACTTAATTTTAACTTCAATAGCCCAAACTTACCGACAACAAAAAAAAGCTGGCTACCTCAACTGTAAAATACGCCCATACATACCGAACCCTCGCGCTTTTTTAAATGCCAGAGGTTCGGTCACTCCCAAACCTCTTGCCGCGGTCAGGGGTCAGTTAACATGCTCTGATGTGCATCCGTTGGGCATTCTTCCAGGATTTGTTTACCTGGAGCCGAAATGTATTAATTGTACCCAGTCCCATCCATCCGATTCAAAATTATGCCCGAAGTGGAAAATAGAAAAGCAGATACAGGAAATAAAAACAAATAAAAATATTTCTTACCCAGAAGCACGTAAATTAATAGCCCCACAGTTATCTCAAACTTACGCTCAAGCTACCAAATCTTCTACTTCAAATAATTGTACACAAACAGATGAAAATATAACAAAAATAAAATGTCCGCCTTTAAAATTACTTGAACCACTCCCTAAGACAAATATATCAATATCCACTCCTATTTCCACATCTTCTTCAACGCAAGCCCAACTCGTGCCATCCACCACAGAAGTTACCGTCTCTGAACCTCAACCCCCTTCTAGCCCTACATTAAAAGAAATAAAAAAAAAAAAAGGAAAATTCGGGATAGAAAAAGAAAAGAATTAATTAAAACAGTTTTAGACATAAAAATGACTCCACACAGATCCAGAAAACAAGCTTCTGATGAGTATACAACGGATGAGGAAGAAATGATTGTTTACGACGTGGAAGACGATATTGAATCGAATCCCGACTGCGTTAAAAAAAATGGAAAAACATATAACAAGGGAGAATTAACTCCGACAAGACACAGAAAATAACTTTTCTCAATACCTGTGAAACTTGGTGGGGAATTCTCCCCACCAATTTGAATTTTTAAATATATTGAAAATAAATTTTATACCTTTTTTTAAGATTTTAAATTTTTTAACAGAAATTTTATATACCTTTTAATATTTAAACATATGTTTGGCGCAGTATAGCCAAAATTGGCTCTTGCGCCATAAAACCCCAAATTCACTCACTCACTCACTCATAATATTGAAGCGAGATTAGGCAGATAATTAGTTATATTTTGATAAGTGATCTAATTGCGCGATCTGACTTAATTAAATCGGCGTACTTTGGTTTATTCTCACTTAATATGTTTGTTCGTTATATAAGTAATTTAAGTTAAATTCTTAATAAAAGTCATATTAAGAATTATAGAATGTCTCATCCTTCCGATAATCCCACACCTCTAACTTACGCGGAGCCCGCAAGACATAGCTATCGACAGATGGCTATGTCACAAGAGGGAGTGGCTATGTTGTGCCTGCGGACAAAGTCCAATGGAAGGAAAATGAGTATTGGAGTTGATGAGTGCCTGCTTTGCTATTGGTCGGGAAAGTAAAGTGAGATGGCTCAAGATTGGCTGCCCGGAAGTTGTTAAAAGAATTAAGATTGAAAATCTTGCCTGTGTGGGTACAGAGTAAAATTTAAGCTTTTAGGAATGAATAATTAAAAAAAAAATAAGAGGAATAAAGTTACTAATTAGCATAGAATTTGCCACCGTCAAATGAATATATTTATCATTACGGGGGGTTGAAAGAGTCAAGGAGAATTTTCCTTGGCCTCTTAGTATTATCATGTGGTACATACTTAGTATATCATGTGGTACATTTCTTGATTAATAATATTTTTATATTATTTGTGAGCTGTAAAGAATGAAAAAATTTAATTGCAAGTTCCTTAATATAATTGTGAATCAGTTTCGGCACTTGCACGTTTTCGGAGTTATTCATAGTATTGGTATTCCTTTCAGCCTGTATTCGCAAATTCTCTAGTTCATATTCTCGCTCTTCTCGTCGCAATTTCTCCGCTTTTTCTTCTGTACTTATGCGATCCCTCACGATGCTATCGAACATTACTTTGACATCCTCTTCGACGTAATCTGGGCTTTTCACGATGAGATCCTTTAGCTTGGGTTTAGTCAAGCCTGCTTCGACGATCAACCCTAACTCTTCGTCGAGTTCTATCAGATCCTTCTTTTTCTTCGAGAGAAGAAATGCCATTTTTGCAACAAAAGATCAAAAGTGGTGGCCCAGAGAACAAATTTAATTCTAAATTAAGTTTAATTTTTTTTTAAATACTTATAATCCGGATGTGAAAATTTTATCCAATAACGCAGAAAAAGTTCCCTTACTCATTCCCTCCCTTCATTTCTTACCTTATGGCATCACGGACCACTTATCCACACTTTTTGTAGATTAGTATAGGTAAATGAGTAGAATTGTTTGTAATCAGAGCATAGAGTATTCATTATTGTATGAACTATTTTCAACTTGTTAACTTTTTCATCCCCTATCGCCTTTCTATCTATTACACTAAATTATCAAACTGTTAAACTTTTCTATTTTAACAGTAAATCTCATTTCAGTCACAACTCTCTAGGTGGTGGTACGTTCGGTGTAATTTTATTTTTTTTCTCTTTTTGCCCTTTAATTTTATGCGCCCACTAATCTTTTGCGCCCTATACACGTGCCTAAGAGGAAAATCAGCCCTGACGTTAATAAACAATCAATTCAGGATGTCTCAAATCACTTAGAAGCAGGGCAGTCTTAATGCATGGGCCAAATAGGCCCGGGTCCATGGCCTCGTTTCGTTTTCAACTCTGCCATTAATAAGATCATGATCCAGATAATTTTAATGGTCCAATATTATTTCTGTACATATTCTCCGAAAAACAGGGAATTCCAAACTGTATGTCAATTGGTAAAAGTGGTAAGATAGTATTATTATTTGATGACCGTTGTCCATGTCTAGGCTTAGGCCTAATATACAATGGATAATATTCAACTCATTTAGTCGAAAGGCGGCAATCGGTATAACCGGTTTGTTCCTAAGTGTTTGAAATTATGAGTCTTGCACATTTATTTGTTTTCAATTACCGTTTGAATGAGTATTTGACAATGTACCAGGGCCGGCTCTAGTAGTTTTGCCACTCCGGGCAAAAATGGAAAATACGGCCCCTCTCACAAAAGCAAAAAAATTAGAATTAAAAAAGGTAACTTGTTCACATAGATACACACCAATACAACTTTAATAATTTTTGTGAACGAAAAAAAAAAATCCCAGCTCTTTTAAGTCTTAAGAAATATAAAATAATTTGAAATCAAGGACATTGTAACGTCGTCAGTCATTCGTACACAAGAAAATTTGTCACAGCCATATTTAAAAAAATTAAATAAACTTTAATAGATTCAAAAATATTCATTAAATAGGCCAAGCCGGACAGACAGTCATTTTCACACGAAGGTCAGTCCATAGCTTTTCCGGGCTCCAGTTTACTCCATGGCTCTATCTCTCCAAGTCCCTCTCTCCGTCCAAGTCGCCCCTCAGGGGGCTCACCTTCTTTAGGTGAGTACGGGTTTCACGCTCCCGAGGTGCCCTAGTGATCTTTTTCTCTTTCCTAAGGGGTTTACTGTATTTGGTAAACATGGGCTTCACGAACCCAGGGTACCCTAGTGATCTTTCTCTATTTTCGGCCCTCCTTCTTGCCATTCAAATTTCCCTTTTCTTCTTTTCCCGTCTAGACCACAGACCCAAATTACAAAATGAACTATGTTCAAAATTTGTTTTTCTATTGAAAAACCTTTTTATTACTAACATATTATGGTTTTACATTTGTATTGTGTTAGTTTAGTTCCTTTTTCGTATATTTCTTAAATTTTTGATTATGTTGCTTTACTTGTTTCCAATTAACACCGTTGTTTTTCAACCCGCATGTTTGCCGTGTGCGGCGTCCGTAAGGGGAAAATGGTGTTCTGGGATCCTTTGCGTTCCTTTGCCCACACTTCTCCAATATGGAGGAGGTTAGTGGCCTAGGGATCCCTCTGCTTTCCCCCTTTGGCCCACGCTTCACTGTAGACGGGTGGCAGGAGTGAGCCCGCTCCCCCCAATCGGCTGGTAGTACTTCTCTCGGTATCCCCGAAGAGACACTGTAGGGTTAGTGCTGCAGATAAGGGGTGTCGGGTTTCCCCGTTGGATCCTCACCCGGGACTGTATCACTATCCTCTGGGTGTACTCTGGGTAAGCGCCGTGCCTGGTTTTGGCCGATGACCGGCACACTGCCCCCCCTTTGTTGGACTCCGTGGTGGGTGGAGGCACGCCAGGATGAAGTGGTATACGCGTTGTTATGGATCCAAAGCTGCTGTGCCGGGGAAAGGCCCCCGTATTACCCACTCCAACGTTGATCAACTATCGAAAGATTCAAGATTTTTTCTTGATTCTCTACCAAATAACGATATGTTAAAAATGTCCTTTGCAATACATAAAGCCTTACTAGGAATAGGTGGTGAACCGAAATCTATAAAACGATTAAAATCCGGGGGTCTACTTATTGAAACCATATCTGCCCACAAACCAAGTCATTTCTTCTCGCTAAAACTTTCTTAACTCGCCTGTAACATAACTCCTCATAAATCTCTAAACACCTGCAGAGGTGTCATTTCTGAACCCCGACTTGTTGAATACGCCTGAGTCGGAGATTCTTGAAGGATTCTCTTTATCGGTTTTAATCCCAAATCAGAAGAATTACCCTTAAAAAAAGATTCAACAGTTATTCCGACAAAACATTTAATTTTACATTTAATAACCCAAAACTTCCATCTACAAAAAGCCGGATACCTCCCAAATGTAAAATACGCCCATACATACCGAACCCTCTGCGTTTTTTTAAGTGCCAGAGGTTCGGTCACTCCAAACCTCTTGCCGCGGTCAGTTAACATGCTCTAGATGTGCATCCGATGGGCATTCGTCCAGGATTGTACTCTGGAGCCGAAATGTATTTAAATTTTACACAGTCCCATCCATCCGATTCAAAATTATGCCCGAAGTGGTAAATAGAGAAACAGATACAGGAAATAAAAACAAATAAAAATATTTCTTATCCAGAAGCACGTAAATTAATAGTCCATCAAATATCTCAAACATACGCCCCAAGCTGCCAAATCCTCTACTTTAAATAATTTTTACTCAAACAGATGATAAATATAACACTAATAAAATGTCCCCTTAAAATTACTTGAACCACTCCCTAAAACAAATATATCAATATCCACTCCTATTTCCACATCAACACAAGCCCAACTCGTGCCATCCACACAGAAGTTAGCGTCTCTGAACCTCAGCCACCTGTTCCTATACCCAGTAATGCACTTTCCACCCCAATTGAAACTTCATCATCCATGTCCGCTTCCTCATCCAACTCCACTACTCAACCCCCTTCTAACTCTACATTAATTGAATAAAAAAAAGGAAAATGCGGGATAGAAAAAGAAGAAAAGAATTAATTAAAACAGTTTTAGACATAAAAATGACTCCACATAGATCGAGAAAACCAGCTTCTGATGAATATACAACGGATGAGGAAGAAATGATTGTTTACGACGTGGAAGACGATATTGAATCGAATCCCGACTGCATTAAAAAAAATGGAAAAACTTATAACAAGGGAGAATTAACTCCTACGAGACACAGAAAATAACTTGTCTCAATACTATCCAAACTTGGTGGGGATTTCTCCCCACCAATCTAAATTTAAATGTATTGAAATAAATTTTATACTTTTAAGATTTTAAATTTTTAACAGAAATTTTATAAACCTTTTACTTTTTAAAACATATGTTTGGCACAGTATAGCCAAAATTGGCTCTTGCGCCATAAAACCCCAAATTCACTCACACTCACTCACTCCGTCCAAGTCGCTTCAGGTTTCCTCTTCTCGTCCGTTCGTCTCTCTTCTCCTCCAGTCTTTCAAAATTCACCCCTTTTAAACACCAGGGGCGGGTCCACCACATGCCCCTCGTTTTCCTCATTGGCAGGTCAAAAAAAAAAAGGTCTGCCCTCGTCTTTCCCCATTGGCAGGTCAAAGAAAGGTCTGCCCTCGTCCCCGGGGCCCCCTTCGTCTCTCATTTACGCGGAAAAACAAACACATTCCCCCTCCGTCTGGAATCCAAGGGCGCCATAACTCACATCTATTCATTCACACCTGGGCTTCACAGCCCCACTCCAATGCATCGACTTCTATTCAAACTTTCATAAAGGAATGCCTATTGACATGGCATTCCTTAGCCATGTATATTCCCGCCCAGATGTCTCCCCTTGCCCGGGGCCAGTCAACAAACAATGACCCCATGGCCACTGCCCCTGTCATCCAACATCTGTTTGGTGATGGATGGATAGGGGATTTCAGATGAATTGGCAGGGGGGGGGTTCGCATCAACGAAGACGTTACAACATATTATTGTTATTCAAAACGAGTGTATGGGGGGAAAAAAATTCCATTTCAGGGGCCAAATTTTTTTAGAAAAAGGCTTCTGATGATGGGCATCAAAGCTTTATAGTAATTTACACTCAAGATAAAAAAAACATCTAAATGGCTTTCTTCTACAAAAAAACTTTTTTTACCTCAATTTCCTTTTGAATTGACCCCGACACGTATAGATGAAAAGAATCCCCCGGGACCCCCAACCCTAGATGGGAGAAAAAAAAATATGTTAACATATTACATTTCTTATTTGACACATACTTCCGTCTCCCCCCCTTCAAGTTTCCAAAAAAAAACAAAATTTTTAAAATACAGAATACAAAATAAAAAAATAAGATAGCAAATAAAAATCCCAAAAAAACCTAAACATTATTCGAAAATATATCTTTTTTAAATAAAAAAAATTTTTTTTAAAATTTGTTCCGAATGTCTTCTTAAAATTTCCCGCCCCATATAAGGGCCTGGTTTGCCCGGCCCTGGCCCCCCCTTAATACGTCTTTTTTTAAAAATCCGGTAGGGTTTTTTTTATATACAGCCTGGGGCCTTAAGTTTTTTTGAGGTCCACCCCCCTAATAAAAGGGGGCCTCAGCCAAAAAAATTTAAACTTTGGGGAAAATAGCACTGAATGCTTTGAAGTCTTTTTTTAAATTTTTATTTCATAATATAGTTAGGTTCTAGTGTGGTATGTATTTGCATGATTTTTTTGGGGGGTGCAGCTAAAATTGGAAATGTCGAGCTATAAAAAAGGCTGAATAAGTTCAGTTAAAAATGGGGGTAAATAGATACAAGTTATATAAGGGGCTTGAATATAATTATGTTTCGCGAAAGGTTAAAAGATAGTTTCAGCACCTTTCCTTAAGATGTTTTATTTTATTTTTATATATAAAAAAAAATAAACTCGATGGAATTAGAAAATTGAATAGAATTTGGGCTTATAAACTTTTTTCAATTCCTAATATTAGATCAATTTTCCATATTATATATATATATATATATATTATATATATTATATATAATTTTTTTTTCCCATCCTTATACTTTGTTAAGTGCTACATTTCAGCCATTTACATGATTTAAATCTATATTAGGGTTCTGAATCTGGCAATAACTTGTTTATTGTACTCAGATTTAGCTCGGGCTCTGCATTTCTAAGTGCAATTTTTAGGTAAGTTACCTTTATCTTGTAATGGATTTAGATATTCCTATACATTACTTTCAATATGTTTTTGCTCAGTATTATTTACATTAAGTGGGAAGGTTGGCTGGCCAAAAAACATGTTCAACCCCACTTTTATATTCCTAAGTCAGAAATGTTTATAATACTGCATCATCCATTTTATAATTTTTAATCTCGGTTGCTCATATGTCCTTCATTGTGTGTTTTTCGAATGTGATTATTAAATATTATCTCTTGTTTGTAGAAAATAAGACTATATATATATATCTTGATTAAATTTTCAATTGTTAATAAAATATTTTCTTTTCATCCATTCACGTAAAAATACATTTTTTTAAACTTGTTGTGGAAGAATCTTGATGCTAATATATATATATATATATATATATATATACAGTTTTTTCAAATATTAATTCATTAATTAAATTAAAAGAGGAGTAACAAACAAAAATAATAGTCCAACCTCATATATAGAAAATAAAATCGTTCATTGTGTCCCTGAAAGCGCAATGAACTTGTACAACAAAATTCATGCGATCGAATCCCACCTGCAATGGCCTAACTTCTGCGAATGGCATTTATTTTTTACTGTAATAATTTATTAGAAAAATTAAATTTAACCATTTGTCTACAACAGTTTTATTCATGCAATATATATATATATTGCATGAATTTGCCAAAAGATATATATTTATATATATGTCAGTAATGTTCATAGCACTGCAGCATCCATTTTATATTTATTATCTCGATTACTCTTTTGTCCTTCATTGTGTGATTTCCCTGCTGTCTATGTGTTTGTCGAGTGTTATTGTTTGGATGTGATCTCTTGTTAGTAGAGAATTGACCTATATATATATATATATATATATATATATATATATATATATATATATATTGGCTCACTACATTGAAAATTAAGGAATATACATAAATAAAATACTCAACTATGGTAAATTTAATCCTTTAGAGCTAATTAATTAACTAAAGATACTCCACTGAAAAATTAATTATATATATTGCTCATTTAAAATAAAGAGAGTCAAATTTTTTTCTTATTTCATCATTAACATCCAAAAGAAAAGACACTTAAATTTTGACATTAACTATTCTTTCTGGACAAAAATGATAATCTTTGCAATCCGCTGAAAACGCCGTCAGCTGAAAACTTAATTTCTGTGTTATATAAAACTATTCATCTTCCCCGCTAAAATACTCATCATAGATCCCGTGCTGCCGTACATTTTGGAAGAGTGGATTTCAAAGAATATTCCTGCTAAGTATTGTCAGAAAATTCGTAAAATTGGTTATTCTATGATATTTTAAAGTGAGTGGTACTTATAAGAACCGCGTCGGTAGATAAAGAGTAAATTAATGAATAAATATATAGTAACAAACAAACAAAACATTTTCCAACACCCTATATAGAAAGGCAAATGTAAGAGTGCAAGGAAAAAATCGATTTCTATTTTGTCACTTAATAGTATATACATATTTATATTAATTGTAATTCTCGAATAAAAATTAACTAAAATAAAATTTTTCTCTCTTTATTGACCTAAGTAGAAATTGACATACTTTTTTTCATATCACTGGTTATTTTTTAAACACAAGCAGTAAGTGATATTTTTTCTCCATTTTCTCAAGCTATAATAAAAACATTCTTGTACCGAAAGTTACTTAGACAGCAAAATGATTTTTAGGCGACTAGCTATTGGCGCCAGAGAGAAGGAAGACCCATGTTGACCTTGGGTGCAGTGTTATTAGAACTGGCCATCTTCGGGTCCGGAGTACACAACTTTTTGCTAGTTCTCAAAAAGTTGTTCCAAATAAAAGTTTCTTGAAATTCCAGCCGATGGGATTCTTCGGCACCCTACGTCATAAACAAGGTGGTGGCTTCGGTTTCGTCAAACACACATGATATGCCATATAATATTTTAATGGTGTATAATATTTTAACGGCGAATAATATTTTAAACAGGGTGGTACTCAATTTCTAATTACGCCCACCAACAATAGCGCAAGCAAAATAAAAGGAATAATTTTGGATGTTCGGTTTCCGAAGAAGAAAAATCAGGGAGTAATTTTTCAGTGTGGAGATAGAGCGCGGATGACGTCAGAGCATGTCGTTTTGTTTACGGCAACCCTTCCCCCTCAGTTAAGGCCGTATCACACGTATATTTTTCAAGCAATTTTTTCGTCCAATTTTTGGCCGAATCTGAGGGGGAAGGGTAGCCGTAAACAAAACGACACGCTCTGACGTCAGCCACATTTAAAAATTACTCGCCGATTTTTCTGCTTCGGAAAATGAACATCCAAAATTATTTCTTTCATTTCGCTTGCGCAATTGTTGATGGGTGTAAACTAAAAATAGAGCACCATTATATTTAAAATATTATTCGCCGTTAAAATATTATATACCATTAAAATATTATACGGCATATCTGAAGTGTTAGACGAAACCGGAGCCGGCATCTTGTTTATGACGTAGGACGCCGAAGAACCCCATTGGCTGGAATTTCAAGCAATTTTATTTGGAACAACTTTTTGAGCTCGCTAGCAAAAAAATTGTTTTAAAACGGTTGCTATGGCAACTGAGTAAAAATTGCACGAATTGAACGAAAAATTGCTTGAAACGTGTACGTGTGATACGGCCTTAAGGCTGCAATACGACTTTAATCTCTTAAGTCCCACTGACGTATATTAACGTCTTGGTAAGACAATGTATTGGTCCGGACGTATATATACGTCTTTCCGAAGTACGATCTTCTCTGAGAACTTCTATCCATAATATTTTTCCGAAAGCTTTGTAATGCAATAAAATTAACTTGATAGTGTTTGTGAAGGATTTACGTATTTCAGAGAATTTGCTTCTTCATTCCTCTTTTATCCCCCTCTTCTCCAATACATCTCATACGCGCAGCCTACATGAAAACAGGGGCATTGGGGAGTGAACCGTATAACTTTTCATCTCGGTAGTTAAGGGATTACTTATAAACCGTACAAATTATCAAGATAAGTGTTAATTTTTGTATATAATTGTATATGTGACAAACCCATGAGTCACTGGAAATCATTAAACTTGCTCTTAACTTAAAATTGTTCAATTACTTATAAAATGCATTGTGAAGTACGGATACATTTATAAGTGTATTATTTTAGTATAGAATGTGTATTTTATTTTTTATTATGCCAGAATGTATTTTGTTTGTTTACTTTCAGCAAATTAATATATTTTTAAATTATCCTTTGTTTTCGACTTTTTAATATCCTCGCGTCCCCCTTGTAGAGTTATCACGCCCCCCTACGGGGTGCCCACAGTTTGAGAAACGCTGGTTTAATGCATGTAAAACAGCGTTTCTCAAACTGTGGGATGCGCCTCCCCCTTAGAGGGCTTCGTAACCCTACCTGTGGGGATGCGAGAATATCGAAGACTCTAAATTAAAAGATTTAAAATAATTATCAATTTGCTTAAAGGAAGCAAAACAAAATACACATTCTGATATAATAAAAAAATAAAATACACATTAACTCTGATGTAAGATATATATACTAATAAATGTATCAATACTGCACATAATGTATTTGATAGTCAATATATAAATACTAAATTTAAAACAAGTTTTATAATTACTTGTGACTTCCATGGGCATGCCATATAGAAAATTATGTACAAATTTTATACTTATCTTGCTAATTTGTACGGTTTAAATTTAAAGTCGCAATGTAGCTTTGCCAATAAAGTACACTATTATTGCATTGAATAAATTGTTATTTTAACAGAAGGAGGAGAGGGGGCGATGAAAATTATTAATGAAAGTTATGTCGCAAATATTGAAAGTTTGAGAATCACTGATGTAAACCATTAATTTGTTTTAACTAGAAAGGAATAATAATGTTTTTCTCATTTTTATAAGGGTTTTTTTTGAAAGTTTTACATGAGAAAGAATGAAAAAATTCAAGATTTTCAAAACTACTTGACTATAATTTGCTCATTTTATATATATGTAAAATATTTTGCTTGTTAAGAAATTTTTTAATAAAAATGGTACGTAAATAAAAGTATGTTTTATAAAGTTTTGTTAAGGTTCACTTACAACATAAGGAAAAAAAATTATTAAAAATTACTTTCGTATTTCTAGAGAATGTTAAAAGTATCATATTATGAGGTACATAAAAAAGGCCGAAAAATATTAATCAATTGTGTAATATGTAAAAGCATTGCTACTTTTGTTTTTCACCTTTTCTCCAAAGCATAACTTTTGACCTTAAAATACACTTTAAAAAAATTGCACTATATGGTTCCAAATTTTTTACACTTTTATACAGGATACCTGTGCATATATTGAACCTAATTTTTTTTAGTCTCAGTAGTACATGGTATTTAAAAAAATAATTTATGTATGAAAAAGGGAGAGGGAATAGAAATATATTCAAAATTACAAAGTTTTATAATTTTTTTTAAGGAAATTATACCGATATTTTACTCAAAAAAACGGATTCACTGTATAGTCTATATTGTGTTTATATGTGTAAGAAATATTTTACATATTTAAGAAATACCTTTTTTAAAACTTTGTACCTAAATATAAGTATGTATTATGAGATATCAAAAATTATGTCCATTTTTTAAATTAAACAGAAAAAAAAATTGAAAAAAAATTACTTTTGTATTTCTACAGAATGATTAAGACATCTTTATTTAGAACATAAAATATTTTAGCTCTATTGCAAATTTTTAAAGATATATGTAAGTAGAGTCTTAACTTTTTTCTTTTTACTCTTTCGAGCATGTCCTGGTATCCTTAATTTTAGTATATGATATAAAAATAGGTTAAGCCAAATTATGCTTCAATTCATATTGCAATAATATCCTTGTGGAATTCAAAAGAATCTTAAAATTCTTAAGGATTCAAATATCCCAGTGCTTTATTTTGTTTTTACTTTTGTTCGGGACCATACTGGAATATTTGGAAACGAAAGGGCTAAGTTCTTGGCAAAATCCACAATCAAGCGAGGGTTTGATATATTTCAGTAAATATTCCGAAATTATTCTACAATAATACAACTGAAGAAAATGTTGTCTCGCTTTAGAAAACTCAATAGACGAATTCAGCTCACTTTTTTCTAAAAAAGAAATTTTTTCCAACCATTTAACGAGGATTATCTCATGATCACTTTTTATAAACTATCAAAATCACAAAATTCCTTACCGATCATGGAAACTTTAACCCTTTAACTACCGCATTATGATTTACTGCAATTTTTTTCATGCAATACTTTTTGAATCACTACATTGAAAATTAAGGGATATACATAAACAAAATGCTCAACTTTGGGAAATTTAATTCATTAGAGCTAATTAATTAATTAAAGATATTCAACTGTAAAATTAATTATATTCACTATTCACTTAAAGGGTTTCAGATGCGTTAAATTTTTATAGAGGTCTGAAAATATAAACGATTTTCAAACAGGTATAATTCTTTTAATTTAAATTAAATGATATGAATCTTTTACACATTATTTATAAAAGAATGAGGCTTCAGAAAAGCATAAAATGTTTAAAATATAATAACAATTTTAAAAATCATTAGATATTAAGTATTTTTTGCGTTGCGCACACTATTTTCTAAAATAGTAGCTTCTGATGTATAAAACTTTATATAGAATTATAAAATACATCATACTCTTTAAACCTTACCTAATTTTAGTATTATATATCTTTTGTATTTCAAAATATTTGTAAAATATTGCAATTTTTTAAATATTTTTTAAAAATGTATTTTTTTATTTATTAAAATATGTAAGTTATTATTCTATTTATATAAAAGTAGCTACAGTGTAATAAGAATACATTTAACATTATAAATCAACTTGTAGCTAGTAATTAAAACTATTCTTTTAGAAAATAGTATGCGCGACGTAAAACTTAATAAATATTTATTATAGAAAAGTTTCTTTTATTTTCATATACTTATAATTTTTAAAGTTATGATTATATTTTAAACATTTTATACTTTTCTGAAGCCCCATTCCTTTATAAATAATGTGTAAAAGAGACGAATTATTTAATTTAAATTTAAAAGAGTTATACCTGTTTGAAAATTGTTTACGTTTTCAGACCTCTAGAAAATTTAACACCCTGAGACCCCTTAAAATAAATAGCTAAATTGTTTTCTAAGATCTTCATTAACATACGAAAAAAAATAAGACACCTATGATATTAACTATTTTTTCGGAACAAAAATTTCAATCTTCACAATCTGTTGAAAACGTAGTCAGCTGAAAACTATTCGCCCTCCCCACTAAAACGCTCATCATAGAACCCGTGCTGCCATTTATCTTGAAAGAGTGAATTTAAAAGAATATTCCTGCTAAGTATCGTTAGACGTTTCGTAAATATAGTTATTCTATGTATTTCAGCATTTCTCAACTGTGGTACGCCCCCTAGGGGCGTGATAACAATACGAGGGGCATTGAAAAGTCGAAAACAAAAGATTAATTAAGAAAACAATTAATTTATGGAAAGTAAACAAACAAAATACATTCTGACATAATAAAAAGTATAATACACATTTAAAATTATACAATCACTTATAAATGTATCAATACGGCACCATTTGTTTATAATTAATTCAACAATACTAAATTAAGAACAAGATTAAAAATTTCCAGTGACTACATGGGTTTGTCATACAAAAAATTATATCCAAAAATTAATATTTATCTTGATAATTTGTGCGGTTTATAACTAATGCCTTAAAAGGTGACAGAACACCTTTAAAACTCAATTTTTGGTCAAAATATCGATTTTTTTTTGTTTTTGGTCTTATATTGAAATTAAATCTTTTATCTTTGTAAATCTGTTTAAATTTTGTTTCTATCTTAATTAGAAACCGAGTTACAGCTTTCTAAATATTACTTAATCATAAATTTCTCGGACCAGAAATGGTTTTCTGCTAACCGAGTTGCTTGTTTACGCTTCTCTTTCATAGTATACGACATGAAATATTATAATTAATATACAAATATTTAGTCAGAAATTAAAATGGAACATTTAAGAATGAATATAAATGTATTTGGAAATACATTTTTCCTTTTTTATGTTGAAAGCCTGGCAGCAAGTTTGTTGTTTTGATTTTGTTTACATGTGCGTTAGATTTTTCATGCTGAAAGAACTGACTGCGTAAAAAAGTTTTTTTGATTGTTTTATTATGTTTTATTTTAACTTAAAAATGGTTAAAAGTATTGCTAGAAAGCGCAAGCGGCAATTTTATGGAAATAAGTTTACAAAAACTTCGAAAAATAACAGCACTTCAACAGTTTCTGAATGTACTGCTAACTTTTCAAAGTTGGAAAATGAGAGTTTGTCAATTGCAGAAGAAATACCTGGTCCTGTGTTTGGTAACAGAATCGTTGACCTTGAACTTATTGTGGAAGCTTTTGCTCAACTTTGCTGCCCAAAATGTTTTGCTGAAAAAGTAGAACTATTTGAGGATTCCAGATATGGATTGTGCTCCCATTTTACACTAAATTGTAAGTCTTGTGACTTTTTCTTTGCATTTGCTTCATCAAAAAAAGTTGTAAATGCACCTGTCAAAAATACGAGGCTTGTATATGGTATGCGACAGATAGGCAAAGGTTTTGCTGGGGTATTTAAATTCTGTTCAACATTAAATTTGCCTCGACTAACCAAAACTGCTTACAAAAATCAGGAAGCGAAGCTTTTAAAAGTGATTCAGGAAGTAGCTGTGGAATCCATGATAAAGCTTGTGACATAATCTTGCGATAGTTATGACGTAGGATCCGCGTAAGTTGGAGTTGGGATTATCGGAGGAGCTGCTTTATAATTCTTAATACAACTTTTTTATTAAGAATAACTTAAATTACTTATATATAATGATCAACTTATTTTAAGTAATTTAAGTTATTCTTAATAAAAGTTGTATTAAGAATTATAAAATGTCTCATCTTTCCGATAATCTCACACCTCTAACTTACGCGGATCCAACACGTCATAACTATCGCAAGATAGCTATGTCACATTGGCGCCCGAAAATTCTTAATTCTGGGTTAGGTAATGCAGGAGGATTTAGTATATTACCTGAAATGTATTTTTCCGGGTCTGAGAATGTAACGGAGTTTTTAGAAGCAATAGATAATCAAATATAGTTACTTGAAATCCCCAGTAATCTGTCATGTGCTTATTTGAAAAGTCATCTCAGGGGAAGGGCTCAAGATTGGTACTGAATATTTGGATCGGTGCTAGTGCAAGATACAGCCACGGATTTCGCGCAGCTCAAGGCTTAATTAGCGAAAGCTTTTCCTGCAATCAAAAATAATAAAGAATTGGAGGCTAGGTTTTTCGCATCACAGCAGGGAAGAAATCAGGAGCCAACAGACTTTGTTTCCGATTTACTAAAATTTCAGAAGAGTTTAGAGCTAAGGATGTCGCAGTCGAAATTGGTTGATCACATTTTTGTTAGACTCGAACCACAAGTCCAGGACTATGTGGAAGTTTGCAATCCGCAGAACACGGTACAACTTTTGGAAATATTGGCTAAATTTGAAGAGAGGTATTCTTACAAATTAAAAAGGGGTTCACAGAATCATGATAATGTAGAAAGGCGAGGTCAAAACGCGCATAGGATGCCTAATTTTGATGCTAATCGCAGAAAATGGAGAAATTCTGAGGTTGGGCGTAGACCAAATAATGGCAGAAATGATTTTTATGAGAATAGCCGTCAAAGTAATAGAGGGTTCGAGAGGAATAGATTTCAGAATAGCAATCTTAGAGAAAGCTTAGTGCGGAACAGTTCGGAACAAGTGTTTAGACGGCCTACTCACAAGGAAGAAGGAAACGCCTACCTTCGATAAATAATATTTATAAGGAAGAGTAATTGTACACGAGTGCATCTATCTACAAGTAGCAGAATAGATGAGTCTTCAACAAGGTAGGAAGGTTACTCTCTAAACGATAATATTATATAGAAAGCTGATTAGCAGATATTAATTATACTTGGGATAAGTGATCTAGTTGTGCAATCTGACTTAAATATTCGGCTTATTTTGTGGTTTATTCTCACTTAAAATAAGTTGTTCATTAGATATAAGTAATTTAAGTTATTCTTAATAAAAGTTGTATTAAGAATTATAAAATGTCTCATCCTTCAGATAATCCCACACCTCTAGCTTACGCGGATCCAACACGTCATAGCTATCGACAGATGGCTATGTCACAAGCTGCTACTGAAATTGTGGAGAAAAAACAAAATCTTTCATCTGATATTGTAAAATGTGCCATATCGGTGGATGGCACATGGCAGCGAAGAGGCTATACATCTATGAATGGCTGTGTTGCTGCAATATCAGTTGATACTGGTAAGGTGTTAGACATAGAAGTTATGTCGTCCTACTGTCCTACTTGTAAGAGACTTCAGACTATGCCAAGAAACTTTGAATATGAGTCATCAAAAGCCGACCACATATGTCAGTGTAACTTCACAGGCTCTTCATCAAAAATGGAAATTGTGGGGGCTTCCCGAATATTTCTTCGATCAGAAAAAAGCCGCAGACTTCAATACACTCAATATTATGGGGATGGTGACTCAAAAGCATTTATGAGTGTGGAAGACACTTATGGAATAAACAGTGTGACCAAGTTTGAGTGCATTGGCCATGTACATAAGAGAATGAGCTCACGTCTGAGAAAACTGAAAACTAAAACTAAAGGACTGTCTGGTAAATGCAAATTAACTGATATTTTATCGACAGACTTCAAATCTACTACGGAATTGCTGTTCGCAGCAATGTCGGTAACTTAAATGCAATGCAAAATGTAATTGTTGCGTTATATCACTGTGCATCAAGTGATAAGAAACCGATGCATGGTCAATGCCCAATAGGGAAAGAAAGCTGATGTTATTTTCAGCGGGGGGTGGCAAATGGAACAAAATGTTCCACAAAATATGCTGGTTTATCAAATGATGTTTTAAATAAAATTAAACCAGTATATTTAGAACTATGTGACAAACAGATATTAAGCAAGTACTTACATGGACGTACGCAAAATGCCAACGAGTGTTTTAACGGAATAGTTTGGCAAAAAGTACCGAAGGAAATATTTGTTTCGCTCAAAATAATTAAATTTGGGTTGCATGATGCTATTATACACTTCAATGAAGGATTAAGTGGGTGTCTAAAGGTTTTTAACAAGATGTATAGAAAATCCTGGGGCGTTTACCTTACGGGTATATAAATATTTAGATAAATGCAGAATCCGTGAATCAATTTATAATGCAGACCCCAAAACAAAGAAACACAGGAAAATTTTAAGAGCACTTAAAAAGAAAAAAAATAGTGTTTTAGAAGTAAAAGATGGGGAGAATTATAAATCTGGTGCATTTTAATAAGAAAGTAAGTGTTTTTCTTGTAATCAGATGAGTTTAATGTTATTTTTGTCGTTTTCTTAAAATGAGTTTTTTCACAATTTTTCTTACCGCAAAACACAATATCTCAAAAAGTTATGCTTGAATGAAATAAAAATTTTATATGTATGTTTTTTAAATACTTATACAGGGAATAGACCTTTCTTAAGATTTTGTGTTGTGTAGAAATTTTTTTATGTAGCAATAAATTAAAAAATGCAATAGCTTTTAAAGAAAATTTCAACGTATAGAAGCTCGAAACACAATAACTTCCCACGTAATAGTTATATTACCAAAATAAGAGTCTATTCTCTAGATAAGGTTGTATGCTATATTATTAAATTTACAAAATGTCAAATATATTTATTTTCTTTTCAGTTATCATGTTTTGCGAAAAGTCTTATTTTTGCTTATTTTTTTATAAAATACCCCTTTGACAGTAAAAATGTACAGTAATAAAACTTTTCTTGGGTATTTTTCTAATTTTAAAGACCCATTAGGTCATAAAATATGCATTTACAGGCAAAATTCAGGTTAATTCAAAAGATTTTCTTCGAAGGTGTTCTGTTACCTTATATATATATAACTGCGGGTTAAAATTTATGCAATTCCTTTCCCAAAGCCACCGTTTTCCACGTAGGCTCGCGTTTGTGATATATTGAGGAGGGGGGAAGAGAAAAATAATAAATAATCAAATCCTCTGAAATACGTAAATCTTTCGCAAACACCGTCAAAGTCCATTTATTGCATTCCAAAGCCTTCGGAATAATTCTATAGATAGCAGTGCATAGAAAAGATCGTACTTCCGAAAGACGTATACATACGTCCGGGGCAATTATCGTTTTGGTTGAGCGAGACGCTTATATATGTCGGTGGCTGATTGATTGATTGAATATTAACGTCGCACTGTTCAGCTACTCGAGAGCTTTTGGCGACAGACCACGCAATTTGAACCATGGTCAACGTGGACGACACCTGAGCTGGCAGCACCCCTCTCCTAACTACCACACCACACCAGTGGGAGGAGGACGTTTCAGGTCTCGTCAGACTTAACGCGCATCGCTGCCCTACACTATGGTCCTTAGTGGTACTGAGCTCGAACTCGTGAGAAGGCAAGCCACAATCCGATCCCTATACCACTCGGCTACCGCGGCCACTACACGTCGGTTTCACTTAAGAGGTTGAATTCGTGTTTTAGCTTTAGAGTATAAGTATAGTGTTATTGAATTCAATACATTGTTATTGTATGGAAGGGGTTGCAAAAAAAATTGGATTAAAATATTGGTTTAAAATTTTTTTGGTTTTGAAAGCACAAAAGAAATTTAAAAGTGAAGGGTCCCCAAAGTACCGTCGGTATATAAATTGTTAAAGTTTACCTCAATAGATGTGACCTGTGTCCTTCCAAACCTTATGACTGTAATATACATTATACTTTATGACTCTATAATGTTAATGATTTGCATATTTCATCACCGCCAACGCATGATGTAAATTTGACTTGGTTTGCATGCTTCCTTCAGGGTGCAGCATTTTCTGTAGCCAGTATTATAAATGTTAATGACTATTGCGGTTTTAAAAAAAAATAAATATTTTATATTAAAAAATATATATATAATTTAGCTTATTCCTTGATTATATTATAATTTATTATTTTTCTTATAAGAAATTTTCCCAATGTTATTTTAAATTTCCCCCTTACTATTTCTTACTCCAATTTTCTTTTTCAATTGTGTTATAATCTAAATAATGATAGACTAAGAATCAAACCTTGGTGACATCCCAAAAATTTTTTTTGATTCACTGTCCCTAAATGTCTTTTTTTTTGGGCATCTTTTCCAGTGAGTAAAATTTAACCCGCCCCTTTTAAGTTTCTGGGGCTTTTGGCGATGGACCTCGAAATTTAAACTGGTCAAGTGAGGGGGACGACACTCGGCTGGCACATTTTTTCCCTAACACCACACCAACAACAGGACGTTTGAGCTATCGAAAATTTAACGTGCATCGCTGCTTCCACCGGCGCATTTTTCAGCGGGTACAAGACCCCGGGAAATCATGACCGCCAGCCAAAACGTCCCTTCCTTTACCCTAGGCTCTGCGGCCCTTCTTTCAAGGGGCTTGGTTAAAACATTAGAAAATAGCCCTGGTTTAAAGGAAAAAATCAAAGGGAATAATTTGCTTTCGGCGATTTTGTGGTCAACCCCCAAGCGGTCGACTAACAGAGTCCCCCCCGTTCACGAAACCGTTTTATTGGGAAAACCCTGGTTTGACAATATCCCTTTTTTTATGACAGTCTTCATGGGGGCTGAAATACATTTGTCCCTAACCGGGAGTGGCAAAATTTTTTTTAAGGGAAATTTGGAACGGTTTGGGAAAAAAGGGTTCCCCCCGACACCACTTTCGTTCAAAAAAACCCCCGGCAATTTCAATTTTTCCCCAGGAACGACTTAGTGGTTTTTATTGTTTTGTTGTGGACTTAATTTCGGTTTTTAAATGTAAATGAGCAAAATATAAACAAGTAATATAAAAAAAAGTTTTTATGTAATTCCTACTTTGATCAACCCGAAAAATTTTTTTTTTATTTAATTTTTATTAAATAGTTCGTTAATATAAATATGTATATACATAGGGGCGAATCACAACATTAAGTGGTAAATGTTTTTTTAATTTATCATTAAAAGTATCGTATTATCCATTTAATTTCAGTCCAACTGAATGCTTTAACACGTGAGAAAAAAACCTTTTTAAATTTTGACAAAGTCCCAAAAGGGTTGCTTAAACCGCCAACTTGGCTGTATTTTAAATTTTTAAAAAAATTTGTTTTTTTAATTTTTTTTATTTAAATTTTAATTAAACTTTTATAATTTTTTCATCCCCCAAAAGATCCTGTAATAAAAATTTTAACTAATTTTAGTCTTTAAAAGTATTTTTTAAACGATTGAAAAAAATTTCCCCCAAGATAAATATACAAACATATAAATAAATAAATATATGGAAAAGGGGGTTGCGGGCTAATAGTAAAGGTAAAAAAAAAAATGGAAAATTAGATCTCATTTGAAGGAAATTTAAACGGTCAAAAGGAAAAAACCTTTTTGGATAAAAGCATATTAAATGGGTAAAATTTGGGAAAAACGATGAACTTGAAACGTTTGAGTTGGGAAAAAAAATTTTTTAAATGGTCCAAAAAACTCCATTTGAGGAAAAAAAAAACCATCTTTTCCAAAACACACTTTTTTTTCAAAAAAACACAAAACAAGAAAAAAATCCCAACATGCTATTTGCAGATCATCAAAGGTCAATAAAACTACAAAAATTTGAACAAAATATGGGCGCGTTGCCTGCAAATATCATTCCTGTAATGTTTCTGTGATTTGTGTACTTTATTAAAGCCACACACTTTAAAAACTTCTTGGTTAAGTTTGATTGGCCTAAAATTATAAAAACTAAAAATTGAAATACCCTTAAAAAGTATATAAAATTTTAGTTTAAATTATTCCCTGGGAAATTTCGATTGTGTCGTTAGAATAAAATATTTATAAAAAAGGGTTGGGTGACTCAGTTGCCCCCCGAACATTAACGTTAGTAAGGTGCACACCCGTTTGGTTTCGTTGATTTAAATTGTAGTCTTGCAAAACTTGAAACTGGTGTAAACACACTTTTGTGCTATACTAAGTTTTAAATCTCAAAATGAAACGAGTAAATCAAACAATATAAATCAATTTTACAAAAAGTAGAAAAACTTTCCATTTGTTTTTTAAAACTTTTTTTTGACAGGTTTCAAAGGCTTTATTACCCATTTTTAACTCACAATGGAAAAGATGACAAACAAATTTTTTAAAATTTCATGAAAAACCCAAACTCCCCGGGTTTTTGTTTCCCCCAAACCTTTAATAAAAAAATTTAGAAGTTAAAATATTTATGTACTATCTCGAATGCCATTTTTGTCATTTGACGGTGATTTATAATCGGAAAATTTTTCGCTAACAAAAACATTTAGTTTTAAAGGGTTTATTTAATCAATAAACCTAATATTTAAAAAAAAAAAGAATAACAAATTTTAATATTTTTTAAAAGAACGTTCATCTCACAAAGTAAAGAAACTCCTTTCTGTCCTAGAAATTCTTAGCAAAAAAAATTTTCCCCCTTGTTTTTTTGCTTCATTTTGCTTCCCTAGTAAATAAAATTTCTTTTAAAATTTCCCGGGGTGAAAAAAATGAATTCAATCAAGATAGTTAAAAGAAAATTTTTTCTTTTGTTTTATAAAGAATAACAAAGAACATCGAGAATATTCTGCGAAATCAGAAATTTTGGGACTCAAATGCAAACAAAAGATTTTTAAGGGGTTAACGGAGGACATCCTATCAAACTAAGAAGAATTCTATTTTAACTTCAATAAAAATGAATCAAATTTTCTTCTTAAATAACTTCCTTTTCCTCTGTACATAACGGAAATTTCATTAAAATAATATTAAATTTTGAGCTTTGGCATCCTGAAAAATATTTAAATTTATAGGTTTTTTCTTTTAAATGTTTGTTAAAAAGAAATTATTTTTTTTCCCCTATTCACTTTAGTGTAAAATAAAAATACTTAAGAACTGTTTTAAAACTTCTTCGACTTTAAACGTATACTAAAAATTAAAATATTACTTTGAAAGTGGGGAAAATTGTATACACCTTCTTGATCGTTTGAGGTTCCAATTCGATCAAATTGTTCCTTTTTTAAACATTACAACATTAACAAATTTGAACTTTTATTTTACAAAATGAAAAAAAAAAAGTAGAAGAGGTTTTGTTATTTCACACATGTTGAACATTTTAATACAAGCAAAAACTTACAATTCAATCAAAATTTCCAAAATATCGATTTAAATTATGTCTGTTTAAATGCATAAACTTTCACACCATGTTTTCAATATCTTGCTAATTTTCACATAATAATGCATAACATGCATAATAATGCCTAATAAGTACTGGGTAAGTCAAAATGAATATAGCGATTACAAACTTCTATTATTATTTAATGTAAAAGAATTTATCGGTAGGATTTACTCAGAATGTAGACAGAACTTCAAATTTTGTATACGTACGTCATATATGTTCTTTGTGACTTCCTAACAGCTAGGCCGTACTCCATTTCAAGGCATACATTCTGAAGGATTTGGGTAGTCACCTGACGCACGCGCATTACGTATGCGTACTTTTCAAATCCATTAAGTTGTTTTCACTTAAATTAGTTCAATACCTACTTGCTGTAAGTTGAATATCCTTCATGAAAAGTTACAGCAGTTTAATTGTTTCGATTATTTATCTATTTAAATTTTCAAAAAGATTCCAGTGCAATTACAATTTTCATTTTATCATCTTACAATTTAATAATACGTAATAAAAATATATTTCTATATGTACATATATATCAATAAAACTCTGCTATATATCAAATGCTTCAGGATGTATGTTGTGACGTGTCTTCGATTGTGAGGTGAACCTCACCCTCCATTCATTCTAAGTTTTATGGCTCCGAACAGGTGTGAGTGACAAGTGTGCGTGGAGTGACAAGAGCACGTGGCCATGGGGTCATTGTTTATTGTCTGATCTCGAGCAAACGCCGAACCCCCGGTTTGGGAGATTATAATGGTCAAAGAGAGCCGGAACCCCAATGACAATAGGCGAAGCCTGTATGAAAGAATCCTGTCGTCTCGGTCGGTGTAGAGAGAATGGGATTATAGAACCCAGGTTGTGTGATGGATAAGGGTGTTCAGAAGTTAGATAAGAATTATGGCGCCCTTAGTTTCCAGACGGACCAGGAATGTATTTGTGTTTACCGCATAAATAGGACACGAATGTGACCCAGGGGACGAGAGTAGACTTTTTTTTGGTCTGCCAATGAGGAGAGACGAGGGGCGTGTTGTGGACCCGCCCCTGGTGTTTAAAGGGTTTTTTTAGGAGACGATAGAGAGCCCTGGAGGAAGAAAACTGGAGGAACTCTGAAAGAAAAGGGATTGGAGAGGAACGGAAAGAAATGAAAAAGGATGAACGCCGGTGACGTTGAGAGTTTGGCGAGTGTCTTTCGGGAAAAAAGGTTGAACTCCCGTGAATAGAGGACTACCGGCAGCATTTTTATTGGACTTTATTACTTCATATTTGGTAACCTTGAAACAAATAAATACTGTTTTTTAAAATTGGCTGTGACGTTTTTCGTGTTTGTTATCTCCCCCAAACGTTTTTGTATAAAATTGAGTCCCCCTAGATTTCCCCCTGTGCCCAAAAGGGGAAGTCACATAGAACATCTTTTGACCATGTATAAAATTTTTTGGAATTGTCACATTCTGTGTAAACCTTATCGATAAATTATTTTCCATTACGTAGTTACATCCGTTTGTAATAGCTATATTCATTTGGACTGGTCCTGTATTTTAAGGAATGGGGCATATCACTGTTTGGTTAAAACACATTGATTTTTTTATAACTTTCTTTTAGTCTATTTTTTCTAACACTTTGTGGGTATAAGTTTCTTATTTTGAAATTCTTACACTTATTACAGTATTTTTTTAAAAAAATCCTATTTTCAAACGAAAGGGTATACGCGTTACCTAAAAAATAAAATTCTTTGGATATAAATTTCTAAGAAATTGAATCTAATATCAAATTACGAATGTAAGTATTTCATAAAATAATGATGCAAGCAAGTGTGCCTTCAAAAAAAGACGTACCAGTTCTTCTTTATTCCAAACAAAGCTAATCTAAATACAAGGGATGATTGATAAGTAAGGCCTCCAATAGTATAAAATAAGTTTCCGACAAGGAAAGTTTAAAAATTTATCAGAATGAGGAAATTTATTACTCCTTTTTTTAACTAATTTTAACATAACAACTAACGCTACCATTTGTTACATCTTTTATACCCTTCCGCGAAGAATGATTTGGTTTTTCGCGCATCCATTTGCAACGGCTGCCCGAACTTTGGCATTCTGGATTATCTTTTGAACCGAAAAAAAAGAACTCAAAGAAATTCGTTTTCCTGGTTTCCCGTTAAAATTTCAAAACTTTAATGTCAGCAAAAAAGTTTTTTTAAACCCTCTATTGGGGTACAAGGGTTTTCTCACATGGAATTTTAAATAAAGGATTGACGGTAAAATTTGAAAGGTACAAATCCCCAAAATTTGATCCCTGAAGGGAAAAATGGCGAATGGCCGGAAAAAAACGTCTTTCTTTTTATGAAAAACACGACCACCCTAGGGGGGACAAACAAGGATTTACGGGAAGAGAATTACAGTGTTCCCAACCTTCTTAAAAAAGTTTTGGGACCTTGGGCTTTTTTGTTCCAAAAATTTCGGGGGCCCGAAAGGGAATTTTCAACGGATGTCGAAGCAGGGTTTGTTCAAAAATACAGCCAACCAGAATCTTTCATCTTGGACCGAATGAAGAAATGGATAGGACGATTGAACAAATGTGTAGTTTAGCGTTTCTCAAACTGTGGGCGCGACCTCTTGGGGGGCGTGATAACACTACGAGGGGGGAGGCGCAAGCATGTTGAAAAGTCGAAAATGAAATATTATTTTTAAAAAATTATTAATTTGTTGAAGGTAAACAAACATAATACATTCTGACATAGTAAGAAATGAATACACGTTTACACTTATATAATATACTTATAAATGTATCAGTACTGTACAGTGTATTTTATAATTAGTTTAGCTATACTAAGAAAATAAGTTTAATAATTACCATTGACTCCATGGGGTTGTCAAATATAAAATTATATACAAAAATTAACACTTACCTTGATAATTTTTTTTACGGTTTATAATTAATCCCTTAATTGCCGATTAAAAGATACGTGATTCGCTCCCTCTGCCACCGATTTCCACTTAGGCGTGCATATGTGATGTATTGGAGGGAAAGGAATAAATGAGAAAATTCTTTGAAGTAAAGTAAAAATCATTTACAAACACGTCAATGTCTTTTTATGGCATTTCAAAGCCTTTGGAATAATTTTATGAATAGCAGTGTACGGAAAAAAAATCGTATTTCGTAAAGCGTATATATACGTCCGATGCAATTAAGGCTTTATCTGAGCGAGACGTTTATATACTTCAGTAACCCAAAAGAGGTGAAAGTTGTATTGTAGCCTTAGCGTCAAAGTATAGTATTACTGAATTCAATACACTGTTATTTTATGGAGGGGGCACGATGAAAATTATGATTGAATAGTGGGTCGAAAATATTGAAAGTTTGAGAAGCACTGACGTAGTTGGTAGTGGTGACTATGTTGAGAAATGATTTTACAAAATGTAAGAGTAATAAATTCCATGCTGACACCTCTGTTATTATTTAACCTTGTCGGAAACTTATTTTATGCTTTTGTGGAGACCTTACTTATCAATCACACCATCTAAGAATACACCATATTTATTGGAATCTAAGTCTCCACTGATTCTAGGATGATCTCCATTGATTAAAGATTCTCCATTGATGAAGTTAGAAAAAATAATGCTTTATGCATAAAAATCCTCATAAATTTAGTGCAGAAGAAAAATTAATGTGTTGATAAGAAAATATACAGGTGTTCAAAATTAAGAGAATTTTTAGATTTTGTCTATGATCTCTCTAGAACTACTGGACAGAATTTAGTCACTTGGTATGTACTTAGGTCGGATATAATTCAAAAATATAACCCTTCAACAATTAAAATTCACACGCATGATCATGTTTAACACTCATCGAAATCGGCAGGTATGAAACATTTGCTGAATACCACAAAAAAAATCACTAATAAGGAGTATGGTTCCCTCTTTCTGATAAACAAGCCTTACACCGTGATTTTAAGCCCGAAATAAGGGAATTTAACAGTTACTGTGGAAAAATTAATTCTACTCGTTCAGCAACTTTGTTTTCATTCCTTGGTTGGTTTTCGTATAGAGTTGACATTTACAATTTGCCTCCCAGAACGTTCCTCGCATGCTCTATACGGATGAGATCGAAAACTCTAACTGGCCAATCCATTCTGTAAATATCCTCAGTTTCTAAAAATTCATTTACCAGATGAGCTCAATGTTCTGCGCGTTTTTAATCGTTAAAATAAAATCAGAGCCAACTGCACCAGTAAAAAGACAAACATAGGACTCCAAAACCTAATTCTTAAACCTCACAGTAGTCACAGTATCTCTTGCAAAGCATTGTGTGCAGTCATCCAAAGAGTGATGCTTTCCCAAACAATCTAGCTTCCGCTATTTTTATGGTCGTTTTCTCGAACATTGAAGAAAAGGTAGCAGTCATCTCCATATGAAAGTATGACGAGAATATATTGGAAAGAGCAGGCACCCTCTTCGGAAGCGTTTTTCAAACTGTGGGATGTGCCCTAGGGGAACGTGATAAACCTACGTGGGAGACCCGAGCATATCGAAAAATCGAAAATAAAATATTTAAAATAATTATCAATTTACTGAAAGGAAGCAAAACACACGCACACACATACAAAATATATTCCAACATAATAAAAAAAGTACACATTCGCACTGATGTAATATACTTATACATGTATCAATGCTAAACAAAGTATTTGATACTTAATTTATCAATGCTAAATTAAAAACAAGTTTAGTTATTATTAGTGGCACGATAAAAAACACTCATGAACTTTACAACGTGTATTTAAAATAAACTTGATTCGCTCTTGCTCTACTAGTCCTACACTTTTGCACCAAGCGCAAAATTTGAATCATAGTCCTCTTTGAGATGTATCTTTGAGGTATCCGACTACGTTCGGAACCGTGATTTTAAAAAAAGCTCATAAATGGATAATTTTCATGATATTTAGTGTTACTTAGATTAGATCACTGTTTTAAGGACATTTTGGAAAAAAAATTATTTAAAAACAATATTTCGGCAAAAAATTAAATTAGAATAACTTTTTTTCAAAATGTTCTCCTTTTGTGAAAAATGGTTCTATTATAATAATATATTGCTAGTACATAGCTCAGACCTCTATACAGAGGCTCAACTATGATTTTTGAAAAATGCACTTTATTTTCAGTTACCACCAATTGAAATAATTATCGGCGTTTTTTTTTAAATTTCTCCCTCTGTTGTCGTAAAACATGGATAAACCCACTTCTAAGTTATATATTTCAAAAATTGTAATTTAGCCTCTGTACAGAGGTCTGAGCAATGTACTGGCAAAATATTATTATATAATAGAAGCATTTTTCATAAAAGGAGAACATTTTGAAAATGGGTCACTCTATGTTCATTTTTTGTCAAAATATTGTACTTAAATATTTTTTTTATTGTAATACTATTATTAAAACAATTTTATATACATTTTATAATCTAAGTGACACTAATATCATAAATATTATCCATTTATATGCTTTTGCAAAATCACGGTTCCGAACTTAGTTGAGATACTTAATCACGCCTACCATATATTGTCCATCTAGAACAAGACCATTTGCTGCAAAATGTTGGAATTTAAATTTACATCAGTGTATGTATGTAATAATGTAATATCTTTCCCATTTTACTTATTTTTATTTCAGAATTGTTTTTCTTGTTACATCAATACCTTCAATTTTATATACAATACAAGTATTGTGAAATTTTATCTGGTACTGTGAGTAAGCAGTATAGATTGAAATCATCTTGAAGCATATCATTCGTTTTTATGTCAGACAGAAGTTTTATCTTTGTCAGATTAAAAATAAAAGGATACCATCAAAGTTCAATTTACCTGAAATTTAATATTTTCTAGAATTTTTCCATTCAGACGTAGTTTATTATAATATCCATAGATGAAATGATCTACTCCATGAAAGCATTCACGCGCTGATCTATTTGAGGAGCATTTTCTGTTTATATTTCCGACACAATAAAATGCGAGTCAATTGAAATCATCATATATCTCATTATCGTTTGACAAGTCTCGGATGCAGACTATCTCGAAAAAGGAAATGCAATATTATTTGGAATGGAAACTTATCAGTAAGAACGATTTTTGACTGCTATTCCTAATATTTATTTTATGTGATAGAATATATTCCAATTTTCTAAACTTGTTTATAAACATTTCTTTATTGAAAATTCAATTTTGAAGACGGGGATTTCAGAAAGAAAAAATAGTACTTTGAGTATGTGTATAAGATATTCATTAACAAAAGATTATTTTATGTAGACTATACTGTTTTTGTTGGTTTTGCAATTCAATTTTCTAATGTTAAAACAATAAAATTTGGTGAAATGGTTTTAATATATTTTGAAGTTTATTTTGAATTCATAAAATCATGAAGTAGAGTTTTTTTGAAGTTTAACATATTTAAATTTTATGTTTATTAACAATTAATTTAGCATGAATTTCTTAACAATTTCCAAGAGGCCTAAAAGAGAATTCAACTAATGTCACCGTCAAGAGGCACATAAATTATTTAATTAAATAATTTTTAAGAAATCTCTTTAAAAATATCCTTAGTTTGATCTTTACAAATCTCAATATATGTAAGCATTTATTAAACTAGCTTATATTAATTGTAAATATTCACTTCAATTTTGTAAAAAGGTTTTTAGATTCAACGTTTTGCTAAAAACTTCTTTAAGTGCTATATATTGTATATAAAGTTGATCGTTCAATTTGCTTAACCACTTAACAGATTTTTTTTTCCTATCACATTATGTCAAAAAATAAGCATATTTTTTATAAACATCTTTAAGTGAAATCATTTATATAAACTCAAATCATCAGTCAGAAATGTTACAAGTATTGAATTTAAAGAGTTATACTAACTTTTATTTTTTTAAAAAAAACATTTTTTTCCTTAAAGTTGGCTTTCTTCCGAAGAAATAAACGAACTCAAAAGAACACTTTACAATGATTGATTGATTGATTGAATATTAACGTCACACTGTTTAGATACACGAGGGCTTTTCGCGACGGCCCCGAAATTTTTGGGAAATGGTAAATGACGTGGACGACACCTAAAACGGCAACCCCTCCCCTAACTAACACAACCACACCCAAGGGGAGGACGTTTCAGCTCTCGACAGATTTAACGTGCATCGTTCCCCCTACACGGCAGAACACTTTAAAAAAAATGTATTTTAGTTTTAAAAAAAGAAATTTTTAAACATTTAATTTTTCTCAAAAATTTGTTTTTTTTGAGGTAAAATTTTAAAAACAGGGATCGCAAAAAGTAATATAGCAATCAGGGCAAATATTGTGTTGTTTTTTAAAACCCTTTTTTCCAAAGTCTTTTTTTTTGGTTAACTCAAAAAAAACATTGCCTTTTTTAATTAAATTTTGAGTGGGTGGGGGAGGAATCACTTCTAAAACTTTTTTTTTCTGTCAATCTAACACTGAGCAAATTTTGGCCATACTTTTTTCCCTCATTTCCCCTCTACGTTTTTCAATAAGGCGATTTTAAAATATAAAAGATTGAAACTCAAATGAGAGAAAATAAATTTCTTTTTAGTTTCTGATAAAAACGAAAGTATTTCATGCTGACATATAAAAAAAAAAAAATGGAAAAAATATTTCTTTTTTGAAGTTATACTTCGGGGAGGTAGAGAAACAGAATGAGGAAAAATTTTTTCCAATCCCCAACCCCGTCACGGGTGACTCAAAACCATCACGGATGTGAAAATCCTTCGTCTAGAAATAAAAAACAGAACGGGACAAATCATCCCCGGGGTTTTAAAATTTCCCCCAGAAAAAATTTTCTCTTCCCTTTTCCCGGAAAGAAGGGGACACCTGGGTTTGAACCGGAACCTCTCGATCTGCAGGGCCCAAATGCTCTACCACTAAACTTTTCCCTTTTGCGTCAGCGGAAAACCTTTTCTTTGCGTTCCGTAGGAACGGATATGAAAATCTTTGATTAGAAATATGCAGAATGGGACAAATATTCCTGCCGTCAATTTCTTAAAAAAAAAATTTTTTCACTTCCCGAAAAAAGGGGGGCATCCTAGTTTGAACCGAGGACCTCTCGATCTGCATTCGAATGATCTACCCCCTGAGCTATATCCCCCCGTCAGCGAACCCTTGTTTTTCGTTCCAGGAACCGGGTTAACTTTTTCTAAAAAAATGCAAAAACGGGGCAGGGTCATTCCCGCCTTCGATCCCCTTCCCCCTATTATTGGTCCTATTGTTTTCCCTTGCAGGGTGTTTTTAAAAGTATTTAAAAAGTGAATAACCCCAGGTTTGGCTGGTCCGATTGACCGAAAAGGGTTGGTTTTTAACCTGCACCCTGACTGTCTTTTTGTCCTTTGGGCCCCGCTTGCCCCGCCCCGGGGTTTTTAGAAAAATTTTAATCTTGTTAAGCCAAAAAAAGTACAATTTTTCGTGCGTACAAAATTAACGCCCCACACACATTTTTTTTTCTTTGTATTATTTCTTGCACCTTTTTATTTTGTTATTGGATAATTTGCGAGATTCTGATCGATTATATCTACCCTACAAGAGAAGTCCGATAACAAACATTTATTATTAATTCCAGAATCATTTACAGAAGTTTCAGACTCACTATCCGAGTCGATATCAGAATTATTTTCTCTGTTATGATCCTCTTAGAATCATTCATTTTCTTCTATTTTAAACTCCAAATTTAAAAAAAGGGTTTGTAGCCTGCGGTACACCGATCTAGTAAAAAAGAAAATTCCCGCCTTATCTAGTCTGAAAGAATGCAGTAACACCTAACCTTTGAAACCAGTTTAGATAATTTTTTTTTCTAATCCTAACTTTACTCTGTTTTTAGAGACATCTGTTAGAAACATTGCACACTAAACGAGCAAAAAGTACGGGCAAATCAGAGGATTGGAGTCAGGGAAGTGCCATTTCAAGTGCCCGAGCGGCATTCGGGAAAAACAGGGAAGTATTTAAGCAACCTGCTGATATTAAATTGAATGTAAAGTAAAAGTGTTGAGTTTATTTTGGGGTCTTATTCGGTGTCTCCAACTTCCCGAGCTACCGCAGGGTCATGATAATTATTTTTCTAATATATCCTAGCATAGAGATTTTCTATACATTCAGAATTGTTTGCAAATTCGTGTAATTTTTTTCAAGGTATCAGTATATTTTTAATACTACTATTTTAAAGTCCCTTTTTACTATATTCATTGCAAAATTCACTATTTATGTACTTGTTAATTGACTTCTTCATGTCTTTGTAAAATTTGTCTCCCCAAAGCCAATTTGTCGTATTCTAAGTTTAGTAACAAAACTCTAAACAAAGCATATTTTAGGAACAACAAGCATAGGGAAATATGTGAATTAATTGGGCACTTGGAAAAAAATGTACACATTGTAGAAAAAATGTCTTGAGTTACTTGTAGGGCAGATAATACAGATTAATTTTTCCAGCTAAAATATGCTGTCAGAGAAAATTAAATCATGTTGAGTTAAAGCTAAAAATAATTGTACATTTCTTGATATAAAAACAACAACAATGAAATCCCTTTTTTCTTACCTCGATTGAAACCTCCAAGTCTTTCACTTTATTGTCATTGTATATCTTTGAATTATTTTTTCGTTTCAAATACAAATTTACAATTAGTCTCGTGAATAGATAATCATTATTCATCATGCCAATATCAAGAATTTTTGTTTCATTTGCTGTGACCTTCATTCTTTTTATTATTATTCGTCGTTTTCTGTTCGATTTATCCGAATTAGCAAGGCAGTTTATGTCATAATATTAATTCCTGAAATAGACGACTGTTTTGTTTACTCTCATATCCATCACAAATGTCACCGAAAGGTTTTCCTTCATTTGTTTTAGAGACGCTTATTTTAATGGCATTGTTTTCCTGGAAATGCCATTTCTTCCGCTCAGATTGTATTTGTTATTTCCTCCTACTTCTCAATGTTTGGATATGATTATTTGTGCGGTTTTGGCTTTGTTTTTCTTTAGAAAGAAATAATGATATTAAGAGTTAGATATTAGAGTTAATTTGGTAATGAAATGGGTTATTTACAGTTATGTGTTATTAATAGTTTTTTTTAATAGAAAAAAGTTTTGCGGACCATTTGTAGAATTTCATAACATATAAGGTGACCTACGATTTTTTATTTTATTTAAATTCCTAACACTAATATTTGAAAAATGCTAGTAACTCCTTAACCCAGTACTTCTCAAACTTTCAATGCTCGCGACCCTATTTTCAATCTTTATTTTCATCGTGCCCTGCTCCGTGTAATAACAATATATAGAATGTAATAATAATGTATATGACGCGTAAAGCTACAAAACGACTCTAACTATAAACCGTACAAATTAACAAGATGGTATTAAATTTTCTATGTAATTTTGTGTAAGACAAGTAACTATTAAACTTGTTCTTATTTTAGCTTTGATAAATTGATATTCAAATACATTGTGTAGTACTGATATATTTATAAGTATATTATATCAATGTGAATGTGTCAGAATGTATATTGTTTTGCTTCTTTTCAGTAAATTGATATTTTTTTTTAAAATTTTTATTTTCGATTTTTGAACATGCTCGCGCTCTCACGTAGGATCGTGTTCCCCCCCTAGAAGCGCATGCCCCACTGTTTGAGAAACCTTGCCTTAACCAATGTTTCTCAAACTGTGGTGCGTGACAACTCTACAAGGGGGCGCGAGCCTATTGAAAAGTAGAGAACAAAAGATTATTTTAAAAAATTATTAATTTACTGAAAGTAAACAAACAAAATACATTCTGGCGTAATATATAAAAAAATAAAATACACATTTACACTGATATATTACATTTATAAATATATCACTGCTACACCATGTATTTTATAATTAATGTAACAATACTAAGTTAAAAACAAGTTTATTAATTACCAGAAACCCATAGGCTCGTCAAATGTATAATTTAAAACAAAAATTAACACTTATCGTGATAATTTTTGTACGGTTTATAATTAAACCTTAACTGCCGATCAAAAGTTTCACGATTCGCTTCCAAATGCCAACCGTTCTCCACGTTGGCACGCGTATATGTATTGGGGAGGGGGGGAGGAATAAAGAAGTAAAATAAATTCGGAATAAGTAAATCCTTTCGCAAAGATTGTCAAAGTTTTATTGCATTCCAAAATCTTCGGAATAAATTACGGAAAGCAGCACAGAAGAGATCGTATTTGGAAAGACGTATATATACGTCTGAGAAATAAATGTTTTGGCTTTGCAAGACGTTTATACACACAGGGGAGGGTAAGTTAAAAGTTGAAGTCGTTTCGTAATTGTAACGTCAAAGTATAGTGTTATTGAATTCAGTACATTGTTATTGTATGGGGCGGGGGTGCAATGAAAATTATGATTGAATATTGGGTCGCGAGTATTGCAACTCTGAGAAGCACTGCCTTAACCGGTTTGCCCAAACATCGTACGAACTACCAAAGGCTGACAACAACCTGTTTGCCCAAACACCGTACGAACTACCAAAGGCTGACAACAACCCGTTTGCCCAAACACCGTACGAACTACCAAAGGCTGACAACAACCCGTTTGCCCAAACACCGTACGAACTACCAATGGCTGACAACAACCCGTTTGCTCAAACACTGTACGAACTACCAAAGGCTGATAAACAACCCGTTTGCCCAAACACCGTACGAACTACCAAAGGCTGACAACAACAACTCGTCACCCAAACACCGTACGAATCCAAGCAATTAAAGGCTGACAACAACCCGTTTGCCCAAACACCGTAGGGACTACCAAAAGCTGACCACAATCGGTTTGACCGCTGTACGGATACTGATATATTTTTTTTTTTTTCATTCTGTCTTGGATTTGCAAATATTTTTAATTCTTGTCGTGAAATTAATAGTACATGTGTTTTTAAGAGATCCAGTTTATCCATAGTACTGAAATGCTTCTCATGCAGGATATATTATTTGTGGTGAAGGGGGGTGACTTTTGTTTGAAGGCAGGAATTCAGAATCTTACCTTTATGGCAGTAGGTCGGCTACAGATAATGTGCAACGTGTTGCTTGAAGAGGAATGAAACTGGAAAGATAATCCAAAAAAGCTGATATATGTATGTCTTCCTACCCTGCAACTACACAAGTAGATACCTAAAGATTAATTTCAAATTTATTTTCATTAAAAACACAATATAAGATTTAATTATGTTTACTACACTCACAAAAGGATTATCAATGCAACAAATTTTCTTAAATTTTTTCTAGTCATATGCCAAATGTATCACCTTTATATTTCATTTTAGATCCTTGTAAACGTGAAATAACTAATTAACTTTTTTTTTATTAAATTCATTTTTAGGAAAGAAATCTTGCCACATTTCTCTCATTTTCTGCTTGTAGAGTCTACACCATCAATTAAATATTCATTATTTTCATTTTTTATGCGTGTAGCAAAACAAAGAACTTCATTTTGAAAGAAAGTACTAAGTAATAATAATTTGTTTTTCTTTGCTCAAAATAAGCCTCTTCAAAAATTATACAGAAACGTGATATTCTTTAAAATCATATTGTGACAGTGATAGCCGAGTCTTAATTTTCGCGAATTATTTGTCGACTTATCGAGACACACTCTTGTGTTCTGGGGCCGCTGAAAACCCGTTAGTACAAAAAAAATCAGCCGGCTCAAAATCTTGAAGTTTGCGTGGTGATGAAGTTTGGAGAGCAGGTTTAGTCTAAAATTATGAGATCTGTCACCAGTAGTCCTTGCGTTGTTTGCCATGCAATGTTAATAAAAACTAAATCATTAAAACTTTTACCATAATGTTTGTCATTTATTTGATAATTTAAAGCAAAGACCCTCAAACCTTTTTGTCTCAGACTCCTTACTATATTTTTTCATATATGTTGTGTAATTTACCTAATATTGAATGTGTTTGAAAATTTATCAACTTAACCCTTTATCGACCGCATTATGATTTACTGCAGTTTTTCTCATGCAATGTTTTTTTTTTTTTTTAATCACTACATTAAAAATTAAGGGATATACATAAAAAAACACTCCACTTTGGGAAATTTAATCCGTTAGAACTAATTAATTAATTAAAGATAATCAGCTGTAAAATTAATCATGTACACTGCTCACTTAAAATAAATAGACAAATCGTTTTCTAAGATTCAAAAAAATAAGACACATTTTGACATTAACTATTTTTTCGGAACAAAAATGACAATCTTCACAATGCGCTGAAAACGCCGTCAGCTGAAAACGCAATTTCTGCTATAAAACTATTCGCCTTCCCAGATAAAATGCTCATCATAGAACACGTACTGCCATATATCTTAGAAGAATGGATTTCAAAGAATATTCCTGCTAAGTATCGTCAGAGTATTCGTAAAAATGGTTATTCTATGTATTTTTAAAATGAGTGGTACATATAAGTACCATCGGTAGATAAAGGGTTAAATAACTTTTTGACAGCTGGCACAGAGCTACGTAAAAGATTAAAATTTCTAACTTTAGTGAAGTATAGTGTTTAAAGTTTAAAAACACACATGTTAATTAATCAAATTAAAAATTAATTAATTCATATAAAATAACTGCGCAATAACTTTTGACGAACTTTCTAAATAATCTGCGACTACAGTAAAAAGTTTCAATATTTTGCATTAATCTTACCAGGTTTAACCCTAAAAGCCCTCGGTAAGTAGTGTTCGGGCTTTTTTCCTTTCTTCTTTTCTTTATTGTTTTGGAGATTGGCAATCACCATTAACTTCTTCTCAGTAGGAAAAATAATTAAAAACTTTTTTAAAATATTCCGTTATTCGGGATAAGCAATATGTATATCTTTTTAAAGCCTAAATTGCTGTCATCCATTTCTAAACTTTACTTAAAAATCTTCGGTAGTGCCAATTCCGATCAGTTCCTCTTGTAGTTTGATATTTCGACTTGCTTTTTTTCCATTGAGAGACGATATTAATTATTTGCTAGTGTGGTATTAATATAGTCAAAGCATTCTGAAACTTAGTTTCAAAATATCAATAAATGACATTTAAGGTATCCGACTACGTTCGGAACCGTGATTTTAAAAAAGTGCATAAATGGATAATTTTCATGATATTTAGTGTCAGTTAGATTAGAATATATGTATAAAATTGTTTTAAGGACATTTTGTCAAAAAAAATTTATTTAAATACAATATTTCGGGGAAAAATTAACTATTGAATAACCTTTCTTCAAAATGTTCTCTTTTTGTGAAAACTGCTTCTATTATAATAATATTTCGCCTGTATATAGCTCAAACCTCTGTACAGGGGCCCAACTAAGATTGTTGAAAAATTCATATTATTTTCAGAGTTACAAGACATTGAAATAATTATCGGCGTTTTTTTCTTAAAATTTCTCCCTCTGTTGTCGTGTAAAACATGGATAAACCCACTTCTAAGGCTATATGTTTCAAAAATTCTAGTTGAGCCTCCTCTGTACGGAGGCGGTCTGAACTATATATCAGGCAAAATATTATTATAATAGAAGCATTTTTCACAAAAAAGGAGAATATTTTCAAAAATGGGTCCTCATTCTATTCATTTTGTCAAAATATCCTTTTGATAATATTGTATTGTAATACTATTCTTAAAACAATTTTATATACATTTTCTAATCTAAGTGACAATAAATATCATAAATGTTATCCATTTATACGCTTTTGCCAAATCACAGTTCCAAATGTAGTCGGATACCTTAAATGAACTGAGCAACTGGGAAAATTCGTGACGTTCAGTATTCTTCTTCTTTAACGTAGCTCTTACAAGAAACGCTGAAAGAATGGTCCTTGTTTTAACAAAATTTATGCTGTTGCCTTGTAATTGAAAAATAACCTCATTAAATTTGTTTTAAAAATCTGTTAAATAGGTAAATCTGGTTTCCACTTGATTAAATTTCTTTTAAAATTAAAATTAATATCTGGTTTAATTAGAACCACTGTTGTAGATCCCATTTAACACTATAATGTCGAGGATTTCGATTACTCTTAAACGTCCATCGGTGTCATTTCGACACCGCGATGTAAAATGTATAACATAATTGTTTTAACTAAATAATTGCAGGACTACTGTTCAGTAGGGTTTCGTTTCAAGACTTTTTAATATTATTTCATGTAATTAACATATTTTATGGCCCTTTACATCATAAGAAACTGACGTTTACATTATGTTTCGGGTAGCTTGTTGGACTACTGCTTTGTCGAAAATTATTTCAAGTCTCAAATCTGCCAGGAACATTACTATTTTGAGGCATCCATTCTGTGCCATCCCTAGCGATATATATATCAGAATTTATTGGAATATAAACAATTATATCTGTTTTTTCTTCAGATTCTATGCACACAGTCACTTTAACTCAATCTTATGTCTTTATGGGAATCTAAATTAGGGTGGATTCTCATTGTCAGTGAGTGAGTGAATATTAACGTCACACTATTCAGCTACACGAGGGCTTTTGGCGACGGACCACGTAATTTTGAATCATGGTCAAGTGACGTGGGCGCGATACCTGAAATACATTTTTAATAATATATTAAAAATTTCAATAATCTTTTAAAGCATAATGTGGAAATATATTATACCATGGAGAGAAAAAAAGGTAAAAAGCTGATAAATTATTTCCACTACATTATAGTGGAATATTCAAAACCTTTTCCAAAGATTTATGGACATATATCAAAAGGTTGAACAATGCGCCGTGTTTTAAATATTTATTTAAAAGTCAAACTTTTTCTTTTCTTTTATCGTCTTTAGTCTAGACTATAAAGAGACATCAAACATTTCATAATATATTATTGCACTTAAGAAAGTGCATCGACGAAAATCTTGAAAGGATAGTTCAAAGTATAATATTTTTTTTTATATTACATCGGAGGCTAGTTTTTGTTTTGAAATATTTATGAATTTCATGTAAAAATTATAAACATATTACCTACTTTTCTAATAATTTCAGTTTTGATGAAAACCATGTTAAGTTCAGTATTTATTTGTCTCTTTCCAGATGTTAAAAGTTTCTTCTAAAGAACAAAAATATGTTTATTACTTTCTTTTACGTTTCTTATTATTAAATCAATACATATTATATATTTATGTTGCTCAAAAATTTTCAATCGCATGCGTTAATAAAATAAATTTTAAAGCGCTCAATAGAGCTGAAATTTTATATACATGATTGATTTGGATGACAATACAGCAATTTAATCATAATAAATACAAATTAATTGATTAAAACTAATTATACAAAGCATTACAAAAACAGCCACGATGTAATCATTTTTAGCTACTTATTGACCCTTTGACTTGTGTCAAAAGTTGTAAAAGTTTTTTCACTTTTGTGTTAATCTATTTGAGCTGAAATTTTTATACACTATTGTTTTGGGTACACTACAATAATTATTATTTAACATATAATACCCTAAATTAATTGACTGAAACGAATTATTTAAAGAAATACAGATACAACCACATTGGTTTCATTTTTAATCGACTCGACAAAACTTTAAAAGATTTTTTTCTCTCACGTTTCAAAGCATTCCATTGAACTGAAATTTTATATACCCGATTATTTTGGATGACATACGATATTTTATGATAATAAATACAAATTAATTCGATACCAATGCTTTATCTCTATATATGTATATATTATTATTTATATTAATTGTAACTATTTAATAAAGAGTATTTAAAATAAAATTTTTCTTTGTTGACTTAAGTAGGAATTGACTTACTTTTTTTATAATACTTGTTTAGTTTATGTCAACGAAATTTTACGTGTTTCTAAATTTATGTTGTTCTTCTGTAACTTTTTGCTACTATATCCATTTATATAATATTCATTCATATTAATTTAATTTTTCAATCACTTACTGTTTGTTTACATATGCACATTTAAGGTTTAAGAGCTTTTTTCAGTCATTCTTACTAATATTATAAACGTGAAAGTTTGTACGGATGTTTGTTACTCTATCACGCAAAAACAACTGAATGGATTTTAATGAAACTTTACAATAATATAGCTTAATTTTTAAAGGTATTGCGTGAAGTGTCCAAAATATAATGATAATTGTCAAGTAAGTAGGAAAAAATTCTGCCATCTGCAAAAAGCCCACGACCCATATACCTGGCCTTTTATGTGTGAAGTAAAATCCTTTGCATTTTTTGTTTTGTCTACGCTGGCGCTGTGAACTGCGTGTGCAAGCTTGAACAGGCAGAGGGTGAGGGTGATTACAATTTTAACATAAAATAAAAACAAAAAAGTTATGTTAACGTATTACACTTCCAGATACAAATTATTTATACTACTTTAAGCGTTCATTACACAAAACTTGTTATAATGTGTTACTTTTGCTGAGTAGAGATCAACTTAGGAAGGTGTTTTCAAAAATCGACTCACAAGAGAGTTACGGGGAGTTATAGATAGAAAAATCCTTTTTATCGAGTATTAGATGTACATACTTAAAATTTAACAAACATGTTTTTTTTTTGTTCAGCTGAAATATGCAAATGTTTTTTGTTTTTTTTTTGTTTAATTTGCAATTCACGTAAACTTAACTCATTAAAAACTTCTTTATCTCCTTCAGTCTATATTATTTAATTTTTTCAATTCATCCGGGCGAAAAACGGGTATAACAACTAGTCATTTATATAATTATTTTGTTACAAAATTATGTATAAATTTCCTCTTGAAACGGAAGTTTAAGATCCTATGAAGCAAGCTTAACCTTACCTCACTGACGTAAGTCAGTCATAGCTTTAGAAAACATAATGCATTTGCATGCATTGGATATTGTTCTTAATTCCCACATTCAAAATTTAAACTTACGAGGTCCGTTGCCAAAAGCCCTCGAGTAGCTGAACAGTGCGACGTTAATATTCACTCACTCACTCAAAATTTAAACTACTTTTGATTTGTGTAGGATATTTAATCCATCCGGCACTTCTTTTATTTTCTTTTTTATAAATGTAATAATTCACTTTATTATATTTTATTATTATATTTTTTTTAAAAATGTAATAATTTACATTACTTCTTTTGATGGATTTTATTTCATATAGTCTTGAACCCTTCAAGACTTTTCGTAGAAAAATCACGTTTAGCTCACTCGGGGTTCAATGGGGAAATGCACCTCAACTTTCCTTTAAAAAAAATAATAATAAAACTACCACGGATGAGGCAAAATTGCATCATTTTTAATACAAAATAATGCAATCCTACTATATCTGTATATTCTTACCAATCACAAGAATCGTTAACACGAAATGATCACGAAATTTTCCTGAATCTGCACTGTTCAAAGATAAAAAGAAATAATTTACATAAAAATATATATTTTTTTTATTGTGAAAACAATTATAAAACTCCTCAGCACCACAAAGTATCACTCTGGGCTTGCAAAAGTAAGTATAAACACATATTACAAATGAAAGGGAAAAAATAAAGTCATAAAAGATTATATTTTCAATAAATTTACAGGACTTTTCAAAAGTAATTCTGGTGGAAATAAGTTTGTGAAGATTCGGAGGTCACACAATTTATATTGTTTTTTGAAAGCCAGTCTTAGCACGTTTCCTTCTCTTCAAACTTGCAACACAGAAGGAACACGTGTTCTACATTTTTCTCACCACCCTTATCACAGTCACAAGAAGATGACGAAACTAAATTCAATTTGTCCAAGTAGCTTTTAAAGTTGTCATGACTACTTAGAAATTGGATTATTTTGTAATTAGTATAAAAATGATATCAGGCCAGTCTCTTATTAATGTGGTCTATATGCCTATTGTCTTACAAATACGAATATTTGAACCTTGATTTTTACAAACTTACCAGCAATGAAAATTTTAGTAGGATTGAATTAATTTCTATCAATGGAAAAGAAGATATTATTTCAGATGTATTTTCCGTGTAATTATTTTCTTTACCTCTATCAAAAGTTTAAATGTATGCATTAGTTCTAGATATTGTTTTCAGCACAATTTTGCAATGGTGATTTTCTGTAAAACAATGTAACTCAAATATAAATTTTATGATATAGCATGTCTCTCATAAAGGAGTATTTATGCCACTAAGGTTATATATATATATACACGAATCACAATCTCATAAAAGGTTGCCAAAGTAGTCCAAAAATTGCAGATGATAAGTTTTGTGTATATAACAGGATACCTTTGAAGTGATTATTTTACAGGAAACAAAAAGTTTCCCCTTTTCTTTCAATTTAATAAGCACTTAGAAATGTATTGGAAAAATGCATTCTCAAACATAGATAAATTTTTAAAGTAGTAGCGAATATTAATTTGAAGTGAAGTACCGGGTGTTTCGAAACTCGTGCACATCCATATGTTGCTTAAAAACCAAAAGGGGTGGTTGAAAATTCTGTCACTAGATGGCAGCAGGGACCCCATTTTTAGAAGTTTTGAACGTAGTTGGGATTGTTTTCAAAATGCTTGTCAGTTGTGGCCATGTGACACAACTGGAGGTGCATGATCTTTTTTCCATAAGCAAAGAATAGCTATTGTGGAATTTCTTTCGCTACAAAATGTCATGGTCATGGGATAAATGCATTTCAGCTGAAATATCCAGGTGAAACAGCACCAAATGCATCAACGATAACATCTTTAGTGCAACGGTTTCGTAACACAGTATTGGTTGCAGACAAGAAACGATCGGTTAGACGGTCCATAGTGAATACGAAAGTGGCAGATGTGGAGACCGCATTACAAAGAAGTCTCATGAAAACAGCTGAAAATTCACTGCTTTCTTCGGTAACACTGTCGATTCTTTTGACTAGAAAAACATCATTACAGAATTCATATCCTTACTGAACAATGATGAACGGTACACTTAGTTGCAGCAAACGACACAACGTGTCCCCATCTCGGGAAAATATGGTAGCTTTAACTGAATTTTTCGATGATCGTGTCATTTCCAAAGGACTTTGGCCACCGCGTTCACCAGACTTGTGAATTCCGGATTTTTTTTCTTTAGGAATATCTGAAATGTGTCACCTACAGCAATAATCTCCATATACTTGAGGAACAACCTTTATGCAATGTCCGACATTACTTCTCACATACTTCGTAATGAATCGACTAATCGGTTAGTTCGACTGTGTGTCCAGAAAAATGGACATCAGTTTGAAAATTTTCTGTGATTCGACTGCGTCTGGAAACTGATAATAAAGATAAATAATCGATCAACCTTTGTTTGTCCTTTATTATGTTTGTTAACATAATTTCCATCTGTCTTTAAAACTCAACCACAAAGGTGTATGTGCATGATATTCGGAAACACCCATTAGTAATTTGAATATTTAACGGCTTAATCTCATTAGTATGCATCTTACATTTCAATCAAACAATTTTATTTCATGAAAAGAAAATAATCTTTCAAATATTATATTTAAGAATGAAATATATGTGTTGGAAACTAAATAATAATTTTTGAAAGCGAAAAAAGGGCTATATTTATTTGAGCCTGCTTCAGTTTATTTACTTATTGCTGCATTATTCATTTTCATAATAAAAAAAAAACTTACAACTGCTGTTAAATTAAGATAACGTGTCTGATATCTAAGTTACAGGTATATTCCTACAAATAATATCCTTGAGTTAATTACAAAAAATTTCTTTAATGATAAGTGATTTATTTAAACTCTTTGTTAGTAGAATGTATATTGCATTAATATATACTTCCGTATTTAAAATATCGTATAAGGACAATAAACTCTTAATAAATATGTATATTCTAAATGCTTTAATCATTTTACAATGGTTCTATATGTACTGATTTTAAAAATTGAATGTTTATAGAGAGTATAATCATGTAAAATATGTTGTAGAAAATGTTTCAGTGGAAGGAATCTATTATATTACATCATAAATATCCCACGCCTTTGAGGGAACTAATTAGTGAGGCATGTAAGTTATTATTCACTGAAAGCAACATGTTCTAACGAATTTATACTTGACTGTTGAATGCATGTAAAAGTTAATTGAAACATGTTTTAATTAAAATTTATCACAAGATCTTATATTTAAACTATTGTATTTTATACATGATGTAAAATAATATTATATTTTAATATATACTTCCATTTAATTGGACTCAGTAATAGTTTTCGTGTATATTGTAACAAACATAAATGACATGTTAATTCTTGTCGAATGGTTTGTGTGAAACACGTTATCTCAGGATATTTCCCTCTTGAAACAAACTTCGGGTCTTCTTTGATGTTATTGTAAGTATTAATTATCCTTTCTTACAGAGGAACACGATATAGTAATGAGATTGATTATACAAAGTTAAATAAAGACGGGAATCAAGGTAAGAATTAGTGGAAATATGTGACGGACAACAATTTACGAACTTACAACACAGGCAAACAAAAAATACACACTCTTAAAAAGAACGCGTGTAGCTTTTTCCACCAAAGGATGCATTTTTCCTTAGGTCACTAGTGACGTCTCAACGGTCATGTAGTTTCGCGTGGGAAATTATGCAGGATTGGACACTCTGATGCTTATGTTCTAAGGCAAGTCAACTTTTAACCTCTCTTTATCCATTCGACAGAGAGGTCACCAGCTCAGTTTCCACGCCGATCTCCGGCTTCAATGTCCACCACGTGAAGGGTTACTAGAACCAATGGTTGATAGTAATCCCTGTTACGTCTAAATAGAGTTGATTCTATCTCACATGTTGCTTTTGTGAACGTGAAGTATTCTACTTTAAAAAAAATTGATGCTATAGTATTATAAATATATATATCTTGTTCATAAATTTTCAATCGTTAATAAACTTTTAAATACTTTTTATTCATCCACTGCAGGTTACATTTTTTTAAACTTGCAATGGACACTTGATGTTTATGCATTATTTTAAATAATAATTCATTAATTAAATTTAATAAACGAAAAAAAAATTTTCTTTGTTGACCAAAGTAGGAAATGACTTTAAAAACATTTTTCATTGCTTGTTTTTCATTCAATTCACAATGATAGTTCTACTTAATAAAAAATAATAATGAAATGTGAAAATGTTGAAGTGTTGTGCATATTAATACGTAAGAAAAGAAAAATGTTATTTAAAAAAAATCAATTTGCAAACTATCGTAAATGAAGACAGGTTTAAGAAAAGAGATAAAAAGCAGAAAATAATGAATGAAAAAAATTACAAGATTGATATGAACAACACAAACGCATTAAAAATATTAATATTTTATATTTTACTTAAAAAATTTTTCTATTTTTTAAAAAAAACTCAAGTATTAAGTTTTGAATCGTTTGAATATATAAATTGTTATAGAAATCACACTCTCTTCCGTAAATGAAATACATAACTAGATTTTATTTTTCTCCTAAGAATTTTCTCTCTTTCCTTCGTCACAAGAACTTTATAATCATAGATAGATATAGTATTCTGCTTCTTAGATATAACCATGAAACAAAATGAGATTTCCTGAAATTTCTTCACAATTGCATTAGATATCATTATCTGAAACCACTGAAATATTTCAAATCTTAAATTAGGTTACCGTTTGCGTTATAAGATTTGAAATAAAAAAATTCTTGTTTATGATTTTCTTTGAAATATTCATTGAAATAATTCTTAAAGAGATTAATATTTGAAGAATCCCTAAAATTCCTATCAGAAAACACACATGAGTATCTTGTTATACTTCTATAGTTTTTCAGTAACAATTTAGTACATGATTATATATATATATACGTGTGTGTTTCGAGTAATAACAAAAAAGAACAGGTCAACAGATTGTACTCGTATATCTTAAAAATCAGAGAAAACATAAATTCTGAAATAAAGAGTCAAGAACATGAAACCAATATATAAAGAAAAATTCGATTAACCACAATTTAAAACGATTATCATTTCTAAGGTTGTCCCTAACTTACGGGAGGGAAGAAGGGTTAAGCTTCTTTTATAGGATACTAACCTTTCCCCTTCAGCAGGAGATAATAATAACTAAACACAATAACTGAATAACATAACTAAAAAAATGAATATCAAAAAAGATAGCAAATCACACGATACCTAAACTTCCACTTCTAAGCAAATAGTAAGCAATCCATTAAGCAATAAAACTATTAAAAAGGGGATCTTTTAAATGGAAATAGTAGTAAAAAGTACAAATAAAAAAACATAAATTCCCGAAAATTTCTTAAGCATTAAGTTACATACCGGGTGGGCAAAAAGTCCGTAAAGACTTTAAAAATTTATAAAACCTGGAAAATTAAACAAAATAAAGACGGTTTGTAAATTTAGCGTCGATAAGTTACGAGACTTTTTTTTAAAGAAAGAACAAAAAAAACCTAAAAAGCCGATAGGTGGCGTTTTGTACATAAGTGAAAGAAAAGGCATTGAAATAACAAAAATTATGTTGCCAACTCATTTATATTTTTGCAATATGTGTATCACATGTCCATCACCACTACAGAGTATAACACATTGCAGGCGTGTCGCAAATCCAGCAACGGCATAGTGTAGAATGTCTGGCTGTATACATGACAGCTTTCGGCGAATCGCATCTTACAATTCCGACAGCTTGGATGGACGGCATTGATACACCCAGGCATTTAAATATCCGCACAGCTAAAAGTCTGATGGTGTCACATCTGGAGACCGAGAGTTCTTTTAAACTTGAAACGCTTGCTAATGTTTTTTTCCCCTCGAACGTATGTATCAAGAATTCCTTGACTGGATAACAGAAGAAAGCGCATCTTTTTCATGCAAACATGGAGCAACCTTTTCTCGCAGATGCGTTAAATAACGTTGATGATTTATAGTCACCATTTTCCACCCATTTACTGGACACTTTATTTCAAAATAGAAGGTTCCTATGATGAAGGAACCTGTGAGCTCACACCCCACTGTGACATGGGGGGAATGCAGTGGTTTCTCTGTGCATACTCGTGAATTTGACGTCACCCTGGTGCGACAAGTTATGGTAATAACGTCGATGGTAATATGTTGATGAATGAAAAGTATTTTATTAACGATTGAATGTATATATATATAGGGGAAGAGTGTGAACTAATAGTAGAAACTGAATAAAAGAACAAGAAAATTTTAGTGTTTGCGTCCTGACACTAGGCATTTCTTCTCTGATACTTTTTGTCCTATTTCAGGAGAAATTTTATTCGCAGTGATTACTTTCAAAACTCACCCACGGTAAGCGTCATTAATACTATTTCTAACTGGAGACATTTCCTTTCTTTGCTAAAAATAACTGCTCGCACCGATATGCAATGCAAAATAATTTCATGTGCGAATTTCCGAGTATTTTCAAACGTGGCCGGTAAATATTTGTAAAATTGAGGCACACCTATTTCGATGAGTTTTGCCATCAAATTTGAGTCTCACAGAATCTCGATGACCTCCATTTGCATATGGTTAGGTACTAAGTCTACATTTTTTGTAATAATACAAGCAAGCGAATAAAACTTGTCTCCCATAGAATTAAAATCTTTAAATCTTGTTTCAAATTCAGTGCTAAGATTTGAAATCTTTTCTGCGTATTTTTGATACGATGCAGTATCCTTAAACTTGATTTGTTCATGTTACAAGTCGGTTAGTTGTTAAATCTTCACTTTTCAGTTTTGTTTCCAATGATTACACGTTATTGAGTGCCAACATATTAGCCGGGACTCAAAAATGTTCGTTCCGGGGCATATGCGGCCTTCTGTCCGCAAGTTTGTCACCCCTGTTATACATAATTAATCATCGATCGTACATAACCGATAATCACCATTTTTAATATTGTCTTAAGTTTTTACATTATCAAGGATAAAGTTTATGGAAATTTGTTAATATATGATTTTTAATAAAAAACATGAGACATATATATTACTATTTTCTGTAAATATTACAATAATAATAGTAATAATAAATATTTTTGGTACAGAAGTACATATGTATTGCAAAATTCCATCCATAAATAAAAAAAAAGTTTCGCTTTTAGTGTACAATATACATTCAATAACACGGTAAGATCTCACAGTTTTCTTAAAGCTGGTATATATTTCTTATATATTCAATAAAGGAAAGAAAGAAAACTTGGAATACGAAAATTCCATCAACTAGAATAAATATACGACAAAAAACAATTCTAAAGACTTCTGCTCTTCCCGCCATTTTCGTCTGGATCTGAGACGTCTTGAACTTGTCAAATAGTAATAAGACAGATATGAATTTCGTTCTTTTGAGACAGAAGTAGATCGAGAATAAATATCCTACTCTAAATTGAGAAGGCAGAATGGATGTTTTGCTCTTCTTCAGAAATTCCTTTTTGCTGTGATGGTATTTCTTCCTATCGTATTTTTTTTATTGTTTTCATAATATCGAATTTCCAAACAAGAGTATAAGTGGATTTAAATCTTTTATTGCTAATCATCTTTAGAATTAGCTTGCGTGTTTAATAGCAAAATAATAGAATGAACTTCCTAACTAATACAGAATAATCGTTAAGGTTCAAGACAAGTCAGATGTTAAAGTGAATAAATGTTATGAATATAGAATGTAATTAAATATTTTAAATATGAGTATGTGATTACAAGAAAATTTTAGATAAGTTAGAGAGATTTAAAAATTAATGATTAGCTTACCAGCAGAAATATGAAGTTAGAGAGCACTTTTACTAGAAAATATTCATATTTACTTTTCTTAATAAGGTTTAAATTTTATTTTAACTATTGAGTGTATTGTAAATTCATTTGAAAGAAGCACTTTGATATTTACGTACTATCATAACAATGTCAACGTTCAAGATAATTAGCCAAGTTTGCAACCCTGATTTTGTATGCATCGTACGTGTGAAATTGTCAACCATGTTCTTCGTTTCATATAATATTACCAATACGGTTGCGATAATACGTAAGTACCAGCACCCTTTATTGATTCTTAAATTTTAAATAGATATTTATATACTTTTTTTTTGTAATTTCTAATAAGCTTTAAATTTTTAACCAAAAATTCTCCCAAATGTTATGCTTTGAGTGAAACGTAAATATCGTTTTATTTTTTTTCTAAGCAACTTGGAGCTATATATATGAAAGAAATTTATATAGTATGTCAAAAACAAGAAATAATAGATAATTAACATAGCAAGAAATAACGTAATAAAAATATAAAAGCCAAAAATGAAGATCGAATTTATAAAAAATTACAAAAAAAGAACCTAGGGAGTCAGAAAGCAATTTCAGACTTGGGACCGAATAAGTGGAGTTAAACTAGTTTGAAGGCGCCAACCTTCCCCCTTTGCAACTCGATAGGAAAAACCAAATAAAATAAACAAAAATTCTAAGTATATAAAAACTCACAGAAAGTATGATAAAACCACTGACTACTATTCTGCAACAAATTCTCTCAAAACGTTAAAGCAGAAAAATCCTAAAACAATTACGTAAGATAAGTATTTTTCAAAAAAGAATTAAACAAAATTTCTTTACTCACAGAGCTTTTTCCAAGAGAATCAAGAGTCTTTATAGTCAATTTTATATATATATATATATATATATATATATTTCTTATCGATAATTTCATGACTTAATTGTCAATTCAGTGATGTTTGGTGTGAATCTGGCATTTTCCATATAAAAGGTTAGTAAAGATGTAAAAATACTGGCGTTGGTAAATAAATGTCTATTTTTTAATTTATAAGAGTTTTTCTTGTGATTAAAACTAAATTCTGTTGAGTCAGGGACTCAGAAGTATGTTTTCAATAATTAAGTAACATCTTAACAGTTTAAGTAACAGTTTTTTACTTTTTTCGGAAGTTAGAATATCTAATTCGGCAGAGGTTCCTGTGAAATTTTGGTTTTGCCTTAACACCGGATATACCGTTAGGTCAGCTGTTTTCTTTGGTTTCGTTCCTCCGTTGTGAAATTTTTTCACATGTATTTTTTTTTCTTTTTTTCTCCACATAAATTTAAACAGATTGCCATGATGTCCAGCGATGCTATTAGGAATAATTTGAAAGAATGCTTGAAAAAGTATGATAAGTATTCTGAAAGGTTTTTCTTGCCCTGTTGCCTGTGCTTGGAAAGAAAGCTGTTTTAGATTGGTGCATGAAATAAGGTTTGATTGCATTTTCATACGTTTGTCCGAAGTGTAGGAAACGTATAGAATTGAGAGAAAGAACGGGAAAAAAGTAAATGATGTTTTTGAATGGTTCTGTAGAAATCAGTCGAGTTTGAAAGAGGAGAATCATCATGTTTCTCGGAGTGTAAGGAAAAGGTCTTGATTTGAGTAGAGTAACATGGATATGTGTACCGTTTTGTTAGTTCTGCGAAAATAGTTTGGAAAGTGCCCTTAGAAATATGCAGTCACAGACCTGAGTGTTGGTTCACACACGGCTGTTGATTGGTATAATTTCTGTAGGGAAGTATGTGTGTATACATGTTTTCATTGGAGATAATTGCAAGATTAGAGGAGTGGATGCGATTGTTGAGGTGGATGAAAATAAATTTGGAAAGATAAATTATGCTAGAAGGAAAAGGAAAATGGGTATTTGGAGGTACTGAAAGAAATTCGAATAAATGTTTTTTAGTGTGGTTCTATGTCGAACGAAATAATGTTTTCTTGCAGTGATTGAAGAATGGGTGTTGCCTGGTACCACAATCATTTCGGACTGTTGGGCTTCCTACAATTGCTTGGAAGATGAAGGTTTTCAGCATATGAAGGTAAACCATAGTCTGATGTTTGTGTTTCCGGTAACAGGTGCGCATACTAATAGCGTTGAGGGCTCGTGGAGTGGAATCAAACGTTTCCTTGGAAATACGACGAATCGCACCAAAGAAATGTTTGATTCGTATCTGCATGAGTTTATGTGGCGAAGGAAAATTTCCACTCCGTTGAGAACGAATTCTTCAATCGCTTCTTAGCGGATGTGGCAGTGTTCCCCTTCGCTACAGGACCTAATGCCGGAGTAGGAAATTATGCAGGAGGATGTTCAGTCTGGGAAATCCTCATCGTAACCTTCATTTTTAAAAAGTGAAAGTATTTCCACTTTTAAATACATAATTTTTGCAGCGATTTTTAGTTTTCAAAATTTTAAAATGTTATTTTTTAATAATTTTCCTTCCACCATCTTGAATTTCGCTCTCCGGCGTTGCGTGTTGTGGTAGGGTTGCTACACAAAACGCAAAAACCTGGCAAATTGGCGATTTTTGAAAATTTGGCAGAGAAGCGGCTGATTCGACAATTTCACCAGTCAAACGAAATTTCAAATCCGGTAACACAAAATAATGGTAACCTGAACGATTGATAACTTTAGTTCATGTATGAATTATCAATAAAACAAGATACAATATTTTTAGATATATATTTACTATAGATCATTCACACAAATATTTACAAAAAGAAAGTTACATACATATGATAAAACAGAATACAAACAAACATCATAAAACAAAATACAAAAAAGACAAAAAATATAAAACATTAAACACAAAAAAAGCATAAAAAAATACGAAGCATTAAACACAAAAAAACATAAAATACAAAAAACAAACATGGAACAGTAAAAACATAACATAGAACACAAAAAACACATAACATGGAACTCAAAAAACCTAACATAGAACACAAAAAACATAACATAGAATACAAAGACAAAGGCTCAAAGTAATAAAAAAAACATTAAACACACAATGCTTCAAATACTTTCATATAAAAATACATGTTGAATTTAAAAAATAACATTTCTAAAATTTTATGTTGCGTAAGGTATTTTTGAATTGAAATTTACGTTTTTCAATATTTACAAAGCTTTTTGAATTTACAAATAATTTTTTTTTATTTAATGACAGTGTTTTTTTCTTTTATTCTAATTTCTATATTTTTTTTAAATTTTTTCCTATTAACTTCTTTTTTGTCCATTTTCAATTTATTTTAGTTTTTGTTTGGTTTTCCATTGTATTATTTGTTTTTTTAAAAAATTCCACTCGCACAGATATGGTGTACTGGGCTTCGGGAGACTAAAGCTGATTACTAGATGTTACTTTAAAAATGTTTCTATTTCACCACACCGCAGGTAAAATTTTAGATACGAATATTATTTTAAGAAAAATTTGGTTACTATAAATCTTGATTCTTGCTTGGTCTGTTTGACGGTTCCATTGTTATTCCATTCTTCATCTATTGTAAAATCTGAACGTTTTTCTTTTTTTACTATTTCTTAAAATCTCTGAACTTTTCCTGCTTTTCTGTAATATTCTTTCTTTCTCTCTTTCAATTATTTTTCGTATCAATCTGTTCAAGCTGGCTGAATGTTTTTAATGCTCATGGGATTTGCAGTCCTCCTGTGTGGTGCGCGCGGCCAATGGCTTCTGGATCCAAATCTCCCAGAATTTTTACTTGATCTAAGGTGTTAACATGGCGGGATCCATCAAACAATAAGATGATAGGTGGCCAAAATAGAATTTCCCAGTATCTAAAAAATAAGAACTTGATGTTGAACCACACCCGTGCAAACAGGATCATTTTGTCAATGGTGTCGTGGTTCATCTTGAAAGGCAAATGGGAATTTTCAGAAAATAGCTCTAAAAATAGTCTAGAATTATAAGAAAAGGTCGAAAAACAACGTGTGAAATTGCCCCCTATGGTGCCCTTCTCCTGGATTATCTGCGTGAGCTAGAGGTGTAGTTTTAACAAAAGGACTAGACGTATCCATATTCTTAATATGTCTTTATTAAGAATTTAAACTTAAAGCGTTTAACAGATTAGGTAATAATATATGTGAGAGAATCTACGATGACAAAACACACAATTTAAGTTATACCGAAACAACGTAACTCGGACCACTATCAATATCTAATCCGCCTAATCTCTATTCCAATAATATCACAAGTCTTAATATTAAATAGTCAATCCTACCTTGATCCGATCACGGAAATACTCATGAGGGAGTTGCGTCTTTACTCGAGTGCAATGGTATGCACCTTGACCTAATGGCTCTATCTTCGGGATAACCTCTTGTCACGAGTTCGAGCCCAGTACCACTAAAGACCCGCCGTGTAGGGCAGCGATGCACGTTAAATCTGTCGAGGCTGAAACGTCCCCCCGTTGGTGTGGTGTGGTAGTTAGGAGGGGTGCCAGCTCATGTCACCACGTCTCTTGACCATGGTTCAAAATTACGTGGTCCGCCGCCAAAAGCCCTCGAGTAGCTGAACAGTGCGACGTTAATATTCAATCAATCAATCAATCGGGATAACCTCTGTTGGCTGTCACTTTACAATCGTATCACTCTCTATCATAACATTCCCCAAATTGCCATCTCACTTACTGAAACTTCTGATGTTTAAAAGTTATCTAATTTGCATGTTTCCTTCACGTTTCACTTCTTGGGTTTTGGTTGGAAAAGAGTTGCCCTTAATTATGGCGCCGACAGAACCCAAAGGACATGTTTATGAAAAGACGCGTGAGCCTGTCACAAACATTAAGTGAAAAACAGAAAATTTAAGGCAGGAATTGAAATAAAATCGCAAAGTGGAGGATCATCTATTGTAATCCAAGCGTATTCTTTCAATGTAAATTACATTCTGAACTTGAATTACTGTTGAAGACAAACCAATGCTTTTTTCAAACACTGCTGAATATGAACTGTACTTGATAACAGAAAGGAGAACTGTTGACTGTTTCTTTTATTTCGTTGTTGTATTGCTTAACGTATACATGTCACAAAACCTTGGGGTGTTATTGGGTGGGGATGCTTCAGAGCCTCTCGTCACACTAATTAATATGAATATATTTATAGTTTAGATTTAGCTTTAAGCAATATCAATGTTTCAATTTTTTAAAACAAAACATAAAGGAAGAAAATTTAGAAATTTGTAAAGAAGGTTCAAGCTATTGTGTTTTTTAGGGCGAACTCTTCAAATAGGTCTTTAAAGATGAACAAAGAGTCTCATTTTCCTTTTATTAAATTATTTCACTTCTCTTAAAGGACTAAAAGATAGAAATATGATTTTTTTAAATTTTTATTTTATGCCTTTAAGTCAGGCATGTCAAACTCATATGATATTGAGGGCCATATGATCTTTTCTATATTATATTGGGGGCCGCATGCTTTCTATGTTAAAAAAATTTATAAAATACGATTCGTAGATTGATTATATTATGCATGAATTAGACTCAACAACAAGGTTTTCTTTTAAATATAAGAAATGAAAATAAAAGTTATATTAAAAAAATTATTACTTAAGAATTTAAGTTTACCAAATGCTTCAAATTGTGCTGCTTTTTAATTTTTATTTTTTTTTATAATTGCACAAGAAGAAAGCTGGAAAATTGAATTTTAGTATGATAAGCAAAATGCTACTCCCCTTTTTCAAAGGGACATGATTTTGAACATTGTACTCTCTCTTTTTGTTTTTAAAATTAATTTTAAACAGTTATGCAAGACAAGTTAAAAAGAAGATTCATTTTTATAATTTTAAACAGCTATGCAAGACAAATTTAAAAGAAGATTCATTTTTATAATTTTAACAAGGCATTTCAGCTACATATTTAATAAGTTAATCTAAATAATGCTACAATTCATGCAAGATAGTGCTCAAAATAAAGTACAAAGGTTGTAAAAACGTATAAAATATTAGTGTTTTGTATAGAAGATATTGTATATAGTTGATGACACATGTGTTTGCAAAGCTTACATAGAAATATAAACATCAAAAATTTAAAACTAAAAGAAATACAATGATAATAAAATAAAGCAAAATTATCCTGACTACAATAAATTCTTATATTTAAAATATTGTTTTTTAAATTTTGATGGAAAATACCCTTATTTATAATTTTTTTAAAATAATCTTTTTATTAAAAATTCCGGTACATTTTCTGAAAATCTACTTTACCTATAGCACTCATATATCTTGAATGTTACAAAATTTACTTATTTCAAATACAATTAATACATTTTTTTAAAAAAATAAACATTTAAAATTTTTAGATATTGCACATTATCTGCATGGAAATTAAATAATATTCAAATTATAAAATTATACTTTTTAAAAATTTTTATCTTATTTATATTTACTGCATATAATATGATATGTTAACAACCACTTCAAAGTTTAAAATACACCAATGGACAAAAAAATTAGCGCTCCAAGAAAAAGTCGTCAAAATGAAACGAAATTTTACATACGTAATGACTAGTTTGATATAAGAAAATGATTAGAAAATCAAAGAAAAAGGATCAATTATTTCAGAAAAAAGGCAAAAGAAGGGAGGATTTAATACCCTGCTGAACCCCCTCTATAGCGAGAATACAGAATGCGATACGATCGGGCATTAACACAGAGAAATTCTGCATGATGTCTTGAGACACTTCGTTCCATATTTGCTGTAACCTTACCTCTAGTTCATTCAAACTCGTAGGATGCCCAACTCGCCATCCCAAATGATCCCAGATATGCTCAATTGAAGACAAATCAGGGGATAGGGTACGACAAGGAAGGGTAGTAATAGTGTAGAGACAGTCTTGTGACACACCTGCCGTGTGAGGCCAAGCATTATCTTGTTGAAAAATGGCTCCTAAGAGCCGTTGCATGAGTGGCAACACATGTGGTTGCAGGATGTTACGGACATACCCCTGGGTTGTCATGGTGCCACGGATCAATACTAGGGGTGACCGTGTATTGTAAGCAATGGCACCCCATACCTATCACACCAGCTATGGGAGCGGTGTGTCGCTGTAAAGCAAAGGCAGAATTGAGGCATTCACCACGGGGTCTCCACACACGAACACGATTGTCATCACTGCTGAGATCGAATCTGGAATCGTCGCTAAAAATGAGCTGGTTCCATTCCGCTGCAGTCCAGTTTCCTCGTGCGCGGCACCACTCCAAACGGAGCGGTCAAGGGCACCACACATAATGGGCGTCGCGATCCCAAATGTCCTTCAGCCAGGTGCCTTCGAATGTTTCTAGAAGACACAAGGCCCCTAATGAAGGTGCTATCTGTGCCTGAATGGCGGCCGATGAAGCAGTTGTCTGCACGTGTACATTTCTTACGATGTTGCAGTCTTCTCTACGACTGGTCTGCTGAGGGCCTCTTGAGTCTGGTCTTCATGTAAATGACATCTCTCGAATTCACTGGTCCCAACACGTCCTTACAACACATTCAGAGCAGCCTAATTGACGAGCTACTCGTCTTGCTGACCACCCAGGTTCGATCATGGCGATGATTCTCCCCTCTCAAACTGCGACAACTGTTCATGTTATCTTAGAAAATGGCGTAATGGCATGTATACATCAGTTTTGCTTTGTAAACAATACAGCATACTCAAACAAGCTTTTGTTGCATGTTTTATACTCCACGGAGGACGACGTTAAACGCCACGACAATCACGCTGCATTTCAATCATTTGCATATCTCCCCGACATGTACCTTCATGTCAAGTTTCGTTACGATCCCACAATTATTTCTTGGTGCGCTAATTTTTTTTGTCCATGAGTGTATATATTCCAGTAAACTTTACGCAAGATGTGCCTTAATTCAAGAAATTTAATAATGAATTTAATTTGTTTTAATTAATCTCTCTCTCTCTAAATAAAATGCCTTTTGTTCAAAAACTGAGTAATCCCTCACGTTACTGAGAAATGAATGAACTTGGAGGGCTCATCACTACATCCCAATATACGAACTGTCAACAAAATCTGGATTATCTATATCGACTTTACTTTTTTCAACAATTTTTTGTCATACATCTCCAAATACGTTGCTTGTGGTGTCTTTCTCGGTATACACGCATAAATCTAAAAATCACATTTTTCTTTTTAATTAAAAGTTTCCTGTTTTCACGAAATAAGGATACACATTACCCCACAAATTTCAAATTTACCAAATTTTTTGAAATGATAACCTATATTAGCGCGTTTTGCTAGAGAGTGGACTTGACTGAACGTCACGCTTGGGAATGTAACGCTAATTCGGCTTTTTTTGGCTTCAGTCGGACATCACACCCTTAAAATGGAAAGGAGGGACGCTTCCCCCCTCCAAAACGTGCTTTGTCCTCCACCTAACAGGCAGTAAAAGTAAAGTTCCTAGCTTCTATCTAAGTGCCCCCCCACCTTTCTTTCTACTAAAATGAATGCGGGATTAATTCTAATCCTAGTTGAAGCATGAAAATGAAACGTAATATTTTTTTAAAAAATAAGCTTAAAGAGAAAGAAAAATCTTACACTAGAGTTTCACATAAAATGTAGAAAAAGGACAAATTTTTATAGAACTAAGTAAATAGTATAATTATCGTTAGCAATATTGCAGTGATCGTAAGAATAAAAAAAAAAAAATTTTTAAGTGAATCAGAATAACAATGAACAAATTGTTCTATTAATCACATTACTTAAATATACTTTGATTCCAAAAAGAGAAAATTAAAACAATTAAAAGTTTAGAATAACAAAATTAAAAGAATACTGGTATTAAGAAAAAGTTAAATTAAATGGTTTAAATACAAAAAACAAAATATAATTAAGAAGACTTTCCTTGCAGCACCGGATATATTTGTACAAAACTGCCATACAATGACAAAATACCTAGTATAAGCCAGAGATTATGTGATATAAATCTTCCGATTAAATCCCTTTTTAAAGGTTTTGACCTAGATTCCTCTTTCCCAATCAACTTAACTGCCTTACTATCCCTTTGCTTAAATTAATTCATGGATTGAATTGAATATTAAATTACAACCAAAATTCACAAAACCGGATCGGGTCTTCTGAACGAATTGTTATGATTTTAAGTAGGAATTTTAAAACAGATTTTTCAAAAGACAAATCAAAACCTTAAGTTGATTTTTTAAAATCAAAATTTAATTTAATTATGTCAAATGATCCAAAGGAAGCACGAGGATGTAGGGAAAAACGCTTGATGGAGTTTTTTTTATAGATATTTAAATAAAATTTTGAATTTAAAGGATTTATAACCTATTTCAGCTACCATAAACCTATTATTTCCTGCTTAGAATACAATTAATTCCCAAATATGATTGTATATTTAGTACAAAAATTTTACTTTATGAGTACAGACATATGAATAAATTATTTTATAGGACAATACTAATATCCTTTTGTTTTTTATTCACCTAAATTAATCCCTGAATAACATTACAAAATTTTAAGTTATCACTTCTATCGTGTGGTCATAAGCCCACACACGTTTTTTCTTCATTTTCTTGTGGCCCATATCATTGGGAAACCTGCCACCAAATTTCAGATTTGTTGACAAATTAGTTTTTAAAATATTTTAAATTTTCTTAGCTATGGTTTTGGTTTCGGTTTCATTTTTAAAGCATTTTTCCACTCTTAAATCGATTTAATTAAATCTACTTTTGAGCATAATCGATTCCTTTCGTGTAAAATGTTTATTAAATTCTATTTTCGACACTAAAATCATTTCTGCTTGATAATGCTTTTAGTTTTTGGAGTTCTCATAATTAATTAGTATTGATTTCAAAGCCAATTTTGTTTTAAAAATAGTTTATATAACTTCTTTTTTTATAATTAATTTTTTCCAGTTGAGAAAATACCATGGCCAAAACGTTCTCAGACTGCTGTGATTAACGCTTTTTCGAAGAAATGGAATACTACTGAAAATGATGTATCTAAAAAGCAGTTTTGAGCTGATACTACAATTAGACTTCCGAATACAAGTATTCTGAATTAAAGTATTGCAGATAAAACTGAATATTTCCTTGATGTACCAAACTACATTATACCAAACATATTGTAGTGCTGTATTTTAGTATTTTAAAGTCTTTCAATTACAGCTAAAACTATACCTAAAATGCCTTGATTTAAAACTAAAAAAAATATGAATAATTCCATCTACTTTTAGCTTAAGTTAGTACCATTATTATTTTGTACATAAATGATTTGTGTTTCAAAACTCTTGTGAAAATATTAGGTTAAGATTAAGCTGAATAAACTTTCATCGTAACAAACGGTATCAAAATTATGCAAAAATATATTTTGAATTTAAAAAAAAAATATTTTCAGTCATATTTTATTAGAATAATGTTTTAATGTAAAAGATACATTGGAAAACAACATATTAAAAAATTAGAGCTTAACGGCATTATAAGTTTTTGTTTTATGCTTTTACAAACTTTAAATGCTTTTTTCTCAGGCTTTTAATTTTGAAGGTATAAGTGTTTCCTAATCCCAAAGGATTTTTTTTTTCTGTTTAGGATAGAACTTTGAAATTTTTTGTACATACTTCTAAACGTAAAATTTAAATGGGTTTAAGGCTGATATCTCTAGTTATTTCCTTAAAAAAATGCTAAAATTACTATTTTGAAAACTTTTCTGTTTTTTCCAGGTTTAGATAGAACAATAATTATTAATAAATCAACAAAGGATTATATTTTCAAATTCCTTACTAACTTTTGCTCGCAATAATCTCATAAAATGACTGAAAAATTTTTAAAAGGGAGCAAGCGATTACAAAAATTTGAAAATACTTCAAAAATTCTTAATTTTTTTTAAAGTTATAAAATAATGTCTGGTCATACAGACTTTCTACTTACATAATCAACTTAATAATATAATCTGAATATAAAACATAAATTATATTTAATGTAACTTTCTCCAATTTTTTTTTTTTTTTCTTTCTGAAAACTCTGTGTACTCTTAAAACCCCATAATCATTTTATGAAAGGATTGTATAAGGTATAAACTTCAGTTATGCCGCTCAGAGGAAAAAATTGAATTTTAACTCAAAATAAATTTTTAAGATAAAATAAAATAAAACAAATAAATAAATAAATAAGTAAAAATAAAATAAAATGAATATATAAAAAAAGAAAGAATAAAGCAAAACTAAATAAGTAAAATAATATAAATAAAGTAAAAAACAAAAAAATAAATAAATAAAACATCAGTAGATTATAATAAATAAAAATTATAAGTGTATGACAAATTTGCAGTGCACATTAAAGCCAAAAAATTTTTCAAAACGAGCAACAAATGTTTAACATAAAAATAATCGTCTGTCTTTTTAAAAACATCTGCTGATCTCAAAGAACGAAAAGCCATAAGTACGGAGAACACGTGATCTTATATCTGCATTTTTCTACAACTGGGTTACCAAAGTAAATAGAGTCTGCCAGAATGATATAATTATCGTTTCATCTCCATGTCCAAAAGACAACCTAATCTCTTCACTAGAGCGAAAAATATATATACAGCAGTGCTTCTCAAAGTGTGGGGCGCGAGCATATCGAAAATAAAAGATTAAAAAAAAATTAATTTACTGTAATGAAGTAAGAAAATACTTTCAGACATAATAAGAAATACACATTCACACTGATAGAATTTATTAGTATTACTTCATCAAACATAAAAGCTTTCATTTCGATACATTCATTAGCTATCTGATCCTATAAATAAATAAAAAAACATCACATTTTTGTTTGATTTGCTGTAATCCCACGATGAGATTTTTTTTACTGAGTTTTTCTCTTTTTAAATCTAAAATACTATTTCAGAAAAGACAACCAGACCCAGAAATATTCTAGGAAGATAAAAAGAAATTCATCTGTTTGACCTTCGAACTTACTGCTATGGTTAGTTCGTTCCTTTTATGCCTTTATTTTCATTTTAGGGAAGTTGTAAATAATGCGCCTGTACACTTGAAAAGAGTTATATAACATTTCGAAAAGCAGAAAACATTTTGAAGGATTATTTGGCCAATATTTATTTTTTATGGTATTTTTGAAAACATATAAAGCATGATGAAAAACGTTTTAAATAATTCATTTTAAATCTTAACATTCGTAGTCTTACATTGATTAAACATTTAACCGGGAGCGTTCGCGCGGGGTACAAACTTCTAAAAATTTGAACAAAATATGACAGTTTTGCTTGCAGATATTATTCCTGTAACGTTCATTGAAGAGTTTTTGTGATTTGCGTCCTTTATTAGGTCGCGTATTACCTTAAAACGTTTAATTCGGTTCGATTGGAATTTTCTCAAATTATCAATGAAGAAAGGTGAAAGTAGGTAAGTATCCTTTCTCTTCGTTAAATTATTCACTGGAATTGTGATTTTTATTTTTGTACAATAAAATAATTGTTAAAAATCTTCGACTATTACCATTAGTATCGAAGGCGCGTCTGCCCCCGGGTTAAAACATTTTGAAGTCTTCTCGTTTTAAATATTACAAATAACACAATTATTCTTTATCGGTATTTTTTACATTCTTTTTCATTATTTAACATTAATAATAAATGCTAATCTGTGAGGATTACAATTACACACACACACAGTCCGTTTAAATCTATTTATAATATGAGCATTCATTTAAAAAAATCATTTTACATTTTTGTATTCATTGCCGTGCTGTTGGTTTTATATTCTCCTTACAATTCCTCAAATGCCGACTGGGTGGCGTAGTTGGTTTGTCGCTGGCCATCTGCACCTAAAGTTGCGGGTTCGACCCCAGCCCATGTCGGTGGATTTTCACGATGCAGAAAGTCGACAGCGGTCATGAACGGCCATGTCGTATGAATATTCGGCATGTAAAAAATCTCTTGAAGTGCCCGTTTGATTTTTGGCTGCCTAAATTCTTAAAAGAAATTCTTAAGTTCAATTTTGCATCGTCAGAGCTCAGGTACCTCCCTCTGAGGAGGAAACTGGGCATCAAAATTACTTGCGGCTATTGGTATCGCCTATTATACGGTGCCGCACTAAAAAGTGATACCAGCTCCTGGGGAATAAGCTAGGTCTGCAAAGGTAAAAAATACCAACATTTGCTATTACACGTTTAGCGCAGATGTCGGATAGTTTGCCAAGACTCACGCAGATGTTCGCGAGAATGCTAATTGTGACGGATATGATAGGAGAGCAACCTTAGCGCACACAGGAATTTTTCAAGGGGGGTCCGGGGTTGAAAGTTCACCATTCTTGTATCATGCTATTTTTGATTTTGTCGATTTTCAGAAACAAAACACAGTAAAAACTAATTATTGAATAAATAATTAGCATTAATTAATAAAATTAATCATTAACTAACAAGTACAATTAAATTTTACGTATTATATACTTAAATTATAACCAATCGGAAAAAAAGCAAGGGCTGGGGGTCCGGACCCCAAGGACCCCCACTGATGATAACGCCACTGGAGCAGCAACATAGACTAGACTATTTTTCTAATGACATTTAAACTTTTAGAAATGGATGATGGACAGAAATAAATCTTTAAATAAATATCATTTTGCAATCTGTTTCAATTTAAAAATTATAAATACGAAAAATAACATGATAATTATCGTATTACTTAAAAAAAAAGTAATTTGTTTAAAATATATATTACTTATAAAAGTAATTTGCTTAAAATATATATTGCTTAAAAGTAACAAATATAAAATTTAATACTTTCTTCTGAATTTGTACGGTTTATAATTAAGATCGTATGGTAGCTTTAGCGACAAAGCGCATCATTATTGTGTAAGGGGGCGCGATAAAAATTATATGATTGAAAATTGGGTCGCGAGTAGTGAAAGTTTGAGAAGCACTGACATACAGTGGATCACATAAGTGTTCGTACACTTGCAATTTCCTGTAAAATTTAATGTTTTCTATTAATAAAAATTAATATTTAGGAATTGTAATTTTTCTGTCATATCAGCAACTTGTTCTTAAAGAAATGACATGATTAATTTTTTTTAAAAAATAGTATAACTATTATATTTTTAAAAATTAATAATTAAAAAGCTACTAAAAATTACGCCACAAAAATCTTCGCACACTTTACAAAATTCTCAACATAGCTTTAAATATTGTAATTTTTTCTTCTTAATTTAGTTCTTATAGGATATCTTTCAGTGTCCACGACAACTTTTAAACGTCTTGGTATAGATTTAATAGGTTTTTTTAAAATTTATGCATCAATTTTCCTCCATGCTTCTGTGACTACTGTTTTTACTTCCCATTATGTGTTTAAATGTCATGTTTTCAACTTTTTTTTAATTAAATTCTTACCAATATGTTCTTCTAGGCTAAATAAAGTGTTTGAGAGTTGTTTTCAGATTTTTTGGGGACAGTTATAGAGACACCAGTGGAGTACATAGAGAGCAGTGCGCTTGGTGTCATTATCCTCTGTTAAAAAATAGTCTTCTCCAATACCCAAATTTTGGGCGAATAATTTTAAATTTCCTTTTAAAATATTTAAATAGAGCTCATGATTCTAAATACTTTCAAAAAATACCATATGACCTAATCCTGAAACTGTGTGTGTGTGTGCTTTACACCACCACACTAGAAAACCTCCACCCCCATTCTTCAGCATGGAGATGGATGAGTTCTTGTTCTACATTAATTCATGGAATTAAATTCCTCATTTTATCATTTACAAACTATTATGCGCCCATCGAAACCAAAAATGTTGAATTTTCTGTCATTCCAATCCATTTGCTGTCAATTTTGAATTTTCTGAAACTTAATCCCAAGAATCTAGTTGGATCAATGAACCATGGAAGTGGAAGTGTTCCTGCGTGGGGGTCTAAATCCGCTGGGAGGTGGGTAATTTTGTCATTTTTTAAAGGTATTATGAAGCATGAGCTCTATTTAAATATTTTAGAGAGAAACTATAAATTATCTGCCCAAAATTTGGATATTGAGAACGACTTCATTTTTTAACAGGATAATGAAGCCAAGCACACTACTCTCAATGTACGCCGCTGGTGTCTCTATAACTGCCCCCCAAATCTGAAAACAACTCTTAATCACTTTATTTAGCCCAGGAGAACTTATTTGGTGAGAATTTGATCTTAAAAAAAAGAAAACATGACATTTAAACACATAATGGGAAATAAAAACAGTAGTCACAGAAGATATCCTATTAAGAACTAAATTAAGAAGAAAAAAAAACAATATGTAAAGCCATGTAGAGATTTTTGTAAAGTGTACGAAGACTTTTGCGGCACAAGTATTTAGTAGCTTTTTGACTATTAATTTTTAAAAATAATAGTTATACTATTTTTAAAAAATTAATTATGTTATTCCATTTAGAATAAGTTGCAGATATCATAAGAAAATGACAATTTCAATACATATTAATTTTTACTAGCCAAAAACATTAAACTTTACAGGAAATTGCAAGTGTACGAACATTTTGTGGTCCACTGTATATTCCCCTCAAGGCTCCTGTCTTTAGGTGGTACGGGTTTCACGCTCCACGCGGTGCCTAGTGATCTTTTCCTCTCCTAAGGGGTTTACACTGTCTTTGGTAAGCATGGGCTTCACGAACCCAGGGTACCCTGGTGATCTTTCTCTATTTTCGGCCCTACTTCTTGCCATTAAATTTCCCTTTTCTTCTTTTCCCGTCTGAACCACAGACCTATACAAAAATGAACCTAGTTCAAAATTTTGTTTTTCTAGTGAGAAAAAACATACGTTTTACTACTAACATATTATGGTTTAGATTTTCCTATTGCGTTAATTTAGTTTCTTTTTTCGTATATTTATTTTACTACTTTGATTATGTTACTTTATTTGTTTCGACTAACAACGTTGGTTTTCCGACCCGCATGTTTGCCGTGTGCGGCGTCCGTAAGGGGAAAATGGTGTTCTGGGGATCCTTTGCGTTCCACTTTAAACGCAACGACGCTGGGTGTCACGCTGGGTTTTATGGCTCGCGAAGCGGCCTCCATTATATCTTAACAGTGTATGGTGCCTGGGGAAGTAGCGTCGCTTGGTGGTAGGAGGCAGTCTGATTGGTCGTACTTATGTGATAAGAGGGCGTGGCTATAGAATTACCCAGGTGAGGCAAAATTTTGAGGTGGGAAAAGTTCATCTTTGAGTGGTGGAAACTTGGCTTGTGATTGGTTGAGGGGTGGTGAGTGAACTGGCATTAGATTGGCTGCCCTGAAGTTATAGAGAGGAATAATTGAATGGAAGAATGCCTGTGTGGGTATACCGAATAAAGAAGGTAGTAATAAACATAAAAAATTTGATTACAAATACTAAGTAAGGAGTCATTTGTCAAACGGCAAATGACAACAAATTAAAGTTAAGGCCAGTTATACGAGTCCAAGGAGAAATTCTCCTAGGTCTTTTAGTATTATCATAAAGGCACATAATTTTCCGGGTTTAGAATGTGGCTGTATTGAGTATGCAGTAAGGAATCGAAAAAATTTGTTTGCTAGTTTTTTAATAAAATTTTTAAAAGTTGGGATTTTAGAGCTTTATAAATATCAGAGTTTTCACATATACATATTAGCGTTAACAATCATACGAATAGTTTTATTTTGAGAAATATCTAACATTTTAGATTAGTATTAGCGGCATATCCCACACAGGACATCCATAATAATATGGATTAAAACGGCTGTGTGAAAGTACTTTATTATCAATAGTCATTGTGGAATTCAAGCAAATTAAAGAGGGGTATATTGATCTTAGAGCATTCGGAATTTATTTCGCGCATATGTAAGTGTTGTCTCCATGTGAGCTTGTTATCTTACAAAAGTCCTAGGTAAACTGTGTTCTGAGACCATTGTAGTGGTGTCGAGTATAATTGTGGTGGTGTTTACCCGAGATTTCCTTTTCTTGTAAAAGTACTGCGACAGTTTGTCTACATTAAGTTTAATTTTCCATGTATTAAAAGTATGTTTCTAGTAGTTTTAGGTGATTATTAAGTGATTTAGTGATGTATTTGTGATTTTTGTGTGTCGTGGCTATGCAGGTATCATCTGCATAAATGTTGAAACTGGTCTGTGGGTATGTTGGAATCATTTATATAAATGTTGAAAATAATTGGTCCAGGTAAGCTACCTTGGGGCCCCGATATTCACATGATGGATGTTAGATAGAGTATTTTTTAACTCTCACTTGATAAGACCTGTTTGTTAGATGGGGTTAATTAAATAAATTAAAAGTAGGTGGAAAAGTACTTAAAATAATTAGTTTATAAATTAGGCCACTAATCCAGACTCGATCAAATGCCTTCTGGATATCCAGGAAGACAGCTCCAGTGGATCTGTTCTTCTGAAACCCAGAAGTAATTTTCTCAGTCAGTCTGAGTAGCGGATGGCAAGTGGAGAGCCTTTTAGTAAAGCCAAATTGATTAGGGTTAATAAAATTTGAATCAGTAATAAAAGTATTAATTCTATTGAGAATGATATGCTCTGCAATTTTGCTTAATGAAGATAAGAGGGAAATTGGTCGAAAACTAGTTGAAGAATGAATATTTTTTCCTGGTTTTTGATTGGGAAAATTATTGCTTTTCCAGATTTTTGGAAAAATCTTAATTTTAGAATCTTGTTTTATTAGATAGGTAGGAGTAGAGGAAAGCTTTGATTGGTAAAATTTTTTAATCATTTTTATTGGTGATCATATCCGAACCTGGAGCTTTATTATTTTTTAAATTCCTAGTATAATTCATAACTTCTTCCAGGTCCGTAGGAGTAATATGAAAAGGAGGAGGAGCAGTATAGAAATTAGCAAGGGTGTTATTCACTAGTGCATCAATATTAGTAATAAAGTTATCAGGTCGAGGATTATCAGTGAAGTTACTCTGGAAGGTATCAGCGAGTATATTTGCTTTTTGCGCATCTGTAATGGCTGTGCCATTAAGAGTTGGAATATCGGGGCGTTTTTTACGAAAAAACTTTTGATATTGCCATAATGTGTTATCTTGTGGGTTCATGGCTTCTGGTTGGTTTCCAGTTTGATCTAGGGAATTTTTAAGTTCTTTTAATTTTTCTTCTGTATCCTATTATAATTTGTTTTGTGTATTGGGTTGAGGTGTGTTTTGATACGTTTTCTAGCTTTATTTTAGAGATCTTATAAGGTTTGGATGTGATGTGGAGTGTATGTACTTTACTCTTGCTTGTGATTGGTTTGGAGGCGTGGTTGTGGGCGGAGCGAACAGCTTCGGTGAACAAGTTGATTTTATTTTCTAGGATCTCAGGGCTTTTAATATTAACGTAGTCAAATACATGAATATTGTTATTAATGTGCTCAGAAAACTTAGACCAACAGGTGGTAGCACTGCTCTAGGGTTTTCTGGTGAATATTAGACTAAAAAGAAAAAGTTAAAAATTACAGGGTTGTGTTCGGATGAGAGTTCTGGAATTGAAAGGATAGTATATGGAAATGGAAGAAGTTGTTTATTAGTGCAAAGTCTAAAGTATTTGAGATTATGTCGAACCGAGTCGGGGTATTAGAAATGCAATATCAATGTCGAGGATATCGGTGAAATCTTTAAGTTGATTGCCTCTGGGGAGTTTTGGGGGCAGTTCCACGCATTGTGTGTGGCGTTAAAAATCGCCAAAAGATCCACACAATTACTGTTAGTCTGGAGTAGATTTTCAAGATCGAGAGTAAATAATCTATTATCGGATCTAGGGAACATAGATACTGACAGCAGTGACGGATTAATATTAGGAGGATTTTATAGTCACTATTGTAGCTTCTGAGTACTGTAAAGTTGGGGTGTTGGGATATTATAATGACTGATGGAATTTTTATTGGAAATAAGAGTTCCACCGTGAGCTTGTCCTTCACAATTCGATCGTTCCTGTATGTGTAGTTAGCGATTCTAATGTTAATATTATTGCCAGGTCTCAGTTTGTTTCTTGTACTAAGATTAAGTCAGGGGGCGTACTTCTCTACAAAAAGTTTAAATTCTACAATTTTTACTGAGTAAAGCCGTTTGCGTTCCATGAACACAAACTCCAGAGCCAATCAATGAGCGACTAGTCATCATAGTCTTCATTAGAGCCTCAAATAGGGCGCTTAATTCTTTTTTCTTTAGTGCTTTCTTTGATTTTTTAGGTTGGGTGGGAGGGGATGTGGAATTTATATTACTGATCTGCTGCGTGAGCATTGTTAAGTTGCGTTCCCTTTGCCCACGCTACTCAATATGGAGATTGAGTGGCCTGGGGATACCTCTACGTTCCCTTTGGCCCACACGCTTCACTGTAGACGGGTGGCAGAGGTGAGCCCGCTCCTGTCAATCGGCTGAGTAATTACCTCTCTTCGGTGTCCCCGAAAGGGGAACACTGCCCTGTAGGGTTAGTGCTGCAGATAAGGGGTGTCAGGTTTACCCGTTGGATCCCTCACCCTGGACTGTATCACTATCTTCTGGGTGTACTCCAGGTAAGCGCCGTGCCTGGTTTTGGCCAGTTGACCGGCACACTGCACTCCCTTGTTGGACTCCGTGGTGGGTGGAGGCACGCCAGGATGAAGTGGTATACGCGTTGTTATGGATCCAATGCTGCTGTGCGGGTAGAGGCCTCGTATTACCCTCTCAACGTCGATAAAATTTCACAATATACCAGATTTTTGCTTGTTTCTCCTACCGAACAATGAAATGTCAAAAATTCACCATTTGCTATCCATAAAGCCTTAATCGGAATAGGTGGTGAAGACCGAAATCGGTTAAACGATTGCGTTCGGGGATCTACTTATTGAAAAGTCCGCTGTCCAAACAAAGTCTTTTCTTCTCGCTAAAACCTTTTAAACTCGTCATTAAATGTAACACCGCACAAATCTCTAAACTCTTGCGGGGTGTTGTTCAGAACCTGACTTGATAGGCACTCCTGAATTAGAAATACTTCAAGGCTTCTCTGATCAGGGTGTTACTCAGAGTCAGGAGAATTAATAAAAAAGACTCTACAATTATTCACAAGCATTTTAATTTTAACATTTAATAAGCCCAAAACTACCAAACACCAGCCAAAAGCTGGATATCACAGATTGTAAATCCGTCCTATTCCGAACCCTCTGCATGTTTTTAGAATTGCCAGAGTTCAGTCACTAAACTTCCTGCCGCGGTCAATTAACAGCTACTCTAGATGTGCAGCCGTTGGACATCCTTCCACGGATTGTACTCCTAGAGCCCAAATGTGTAATTGTCAGAATCCCATTCATCAGATTCAAAATTATGCCCAAAATGGAAGTTAGAAAAACAAATTCAGGAAATAAAAACAAATAAAAATATTTCTTACCCAGAAGCACGTAAATTAATAGCCCCACAGTTATCTCAAACTTATGCTCAAGCTACTAAATCTTCTACTTCAAATAATTCTACACAAACAGATGAAAATATAACAAAAATAAAATGTCCACCTCTAAAAATTACTTGAACCACTTTCATCCAAGCAAGACCAAATATATTAGAATCCACCTAATGTTTCCCAGATCATCATCTTCAACCCAAGCCCAGCTCTTGTACCCGTCCACCACAGAAATTACATCTCTGAACCTCAGCCACCTGTTCCTGTACCTAATGAAGCACTTTCCACCACAAACAATATGTTCACCCCTATTAAAGCTTCATCATCCATGTCCCGCTTCCTCATCCAACTCTACTACTGAACCCCCCTTCTGGCTCTACATCTACTGCATTTCCTCCATCTAATAAAGCACTCACTTCAACGAAAGTATCAATGTTTTACACCCTTACCAACTGAAACATGTCCTGCGATTTGGAAAACTGAAACTCTGTATCCAATACCATACCTTCTCAATCCCCAGAATGCAAAACTTCAAAAAATCGCAAGAAAAGACGTCCGAAGAAGCCTTACCTCAGAAATAGACATAAAATTGACACCTCTGGAAGCCTAAAAAAACACACCTATACAGAATCATCAGACGAGGACATGCTTGTATACGATGTTGAAGAAAGTTAAGATCACCAAAAATAAATCCTTTGGAGAAGTGGAAAAATTTTCGGAAGAATGGTGGCACGTGTATTGGAAACATTGAAGAATACTCCCACACACGTTGACTCCAACCCGTAACAGAAAAATCAGAAATTTAAGAAAAATAACTTTTAAAACATCTTGCAACATACTTAATTGAATTTTTAATACAAAATTTTACATTTCTGTCGTGTATCAAATTTAATTTTTACTTAATGCATTTCTTTCTTTGACATGGTGGGGATAACACCCAGCACCAATGTATTTCAACTTTGGCTTTTTAATAAAATGTAACATATAAATATGAAATTTAAAAAAAAAAATTTAATTAATTTTATGCTTAAAAAAATGTAAATTATAATTTTTAAATTTCTAACTTTAAAAAAAAAAAAAATTTTTTTATAGAAATTAAAACAAATGTTTGGCGCAGTATAGCCGAAATCGGCTCTTGCGCCAATAAAACCCAAAATCACTCACTCACTCCACTGTATATTTTTATCAAGGTAAAATCCTACCCATTTTGTGTCACCTAGTGATTTTGTGTTGTTTAGGGGGTTTGTAAATCCCCATTTTGGAATGAAATTGTAGGGTTACTATATTGCAACCTTAGTCGCCAAAATTTGGGAGCCAAAAAAATTTGCCAACAGAAGTGGGTCCTCCTAAGTCTCAACTTCGGTTCAAGGAAACATATTTTGATAAAATTATTTTAATACTACGAATAAATATATTTTTCCAAATTAATGTTTTTCTAAGTTACTTTAAGCAAAATTGTGAAATCTGCTGAGGAAAATCTTCATTAAATTTTCTGGCTTACACTATTAGGTATGCATTAAAAAAATCTTAATACATTTAGATCTTTCAATTGTTTAATATCAATACGTTATGAAATATTTCTAATTTCAGAATTTTTGCCAAATGTTATCTCGGTCATAATTTCTTTATAAATACAGCTTGTCCATTTTCATTTCATTTTATTATTGTAAGATTTTTTTTGGGGGGGAGGCTGATTATAATATATGTTCAAAAAAAAAAAGCACAATTTTCTCTAATAAAAAATATTGCTGATTTATAACTAAAGTGGGCTTGAAGAATCCAATACTTATGAATGAGTAACTCTCCTTTTTTTTTAAGAGAACTATTTAGAAACATTGTTGTATATTTTAATTGCATTTGAAAAATTAATTAAAATAATAATGTGGTATCTACGTATTATCGCAACAATCGCCAACGTTTAAGATAACTCTCCAAGTTTGCAACCTCAATTTCATATGTTTCGTATGCGCTGAATTGGCAATCATGTGTTTCGTTTCATATAATATCGTCAATAGTTTGCGATAAAACTTAAGGGTACTTACGCATTATCGCAACAATCACCAACTCTAGTAATAACTAGCCGAGTTGGCTACCCGATTTCCCATGTGTTGTTCGCGCTGATTTGGCAACCGTGTGTTTCGTTTTATAAAATGTCGCCAATAGATTGCGAAAATACGTAATTGCCAAAATAACGGCTACGGTGTTAGCAATGTAGCTTTTTTCTATAAAATCATTACAAAGATCAAGTTTTCCAATTGAAATATATATATATAGATCAATATTTAGCTTTTCAACCTTAAAAATGAATATTTTGAAATATCTGACTTAAAAGTATTTGATTCAATCAAATTTTTGTATTTTAAAAATTCTTCCTTTTCTTGATTTATTAAATGTTTGAGACCTTTTGCGACAGAAGCCTTGTAGAAAGGTCAATGTTAAAATAAATCTGTAGAGGGTCAAAGTCCTCACCTTGTGTAAAGGTTTGAAGAGTGTAGTATCCAAAATTTATCATCCTCGTCATTTGAACAAAGTTGAAAATGACGAGCTCGCCTAACAGATCTCGAACAACTTCCAAATGTGACGTTAATAAAAAAATCAGATATTTTGCATATACTTCTTCTGTACGGTATTTATTAGGATACTCAGAAGTTCTATATTTCTAAGAGTAATTTTTTAATAAAGATTTTAAAGTATATATTGATAAATATAAATATGTTTCATCTATAGACTGAAAATATTTTGTTCTAAGAATGCTTTCAAAGAATTTGGGATAGTGTGGTTTTGTTATGTATAAAAAGTAATTCATTTTTCTTTAAAACAAAAATGTTTTATACAATATACATGACACAGAAAACACTAAACAGTGAACTTTCTTTCAAAATTCATTCATAAAACTTAAATTCCTCTCAAATTTTGGTCTAGACAATATACAGACGCAGGCATATCCTAATACGTTATTACTGAAAAACAAAAGGAGCAGCAGAAAATATTATCCAGTGTTTCTCTTTAATGTGTTTTGTTTTATATCTCTTACAGAAACATATTTTCCTTTACATATCGGGTGAAATATGAGCTTTATCACAGTCATGTTTATAAAGAACTATCGTTGTTCATATTTAAAAACAAGTAATATATATATAAAAAAATTAAGTCAATTCCTACTTAGACGAACAAAGAAAATTTTATTTGAGCTATTTTTTATCAAATAGTTATAATTAATATAAATATGCATATACAAATAAGAGAATCACAACATTAAGTGGTAATTAATTTTTATTCATTATCATTAAAGTATCGTATTGTCATCCAAAACAATCGTGTTCAACTGAATGCTTTAAAACGTGGAAAAAAAATAAATATTTTCAAGTTTTGACACAAGTCGCCAAAAGGGTCGCTAAGACACCAACGTGGCTGTATTTGTAATTCTTTAAATAATTAGTTTTAATCAATTAAGTTTTATTAATTATAATTAAATTATTGTGTTGTTATCAAAAATAATCATGTATATAAAATTTCAGCTCAATTGAGCGCTTTAAAATGTATTTTATTAACGATTGAAAATTCCACCAAGACAAATAAATATATAAAGAGTGTGAGCTAAAGTAGGAATTGAAGAAACATTTTTAGAATGATGTCTGAGTAGCACGTTATTAGAAATTGAATTATTAAAACAGTAAAATTGGGACTATATTTGTTGTGGAAAGGACAATATAATTAGCAAAATAAGTTTATAGTTTTCAACATCATTACATTTTAATTTAGGTACATTACTGTATTTATTCGAATCTTAGCCGCACTATTTTGCCTGAGTTAATGCTACTGAAAATCGGATGCGGCTTAGAATCGAAGGTAAATTATTTTTTTGGATGGTGGAAATTGAGTTTCCACCCAATAAAAGGAAAAATGCAACCACCCATTCTAGCACTTGCATCGATGGCTTAGCCCATTTCGCAGTTTATCTCCAGGAGTCTATGATAAATATCGTTGTGTGCTCGTATTTAGAAGAAACAAAAAAGTATATTTCTTTTATTCATCTAAGCATCAGAGGTATCGTTAATAGCATCAAGATATACAAGAATAAAACGAGAGACAATTTTATATGCAGAAAGAGAATTAAAACAGAGCAGCGGCCACTGAAAATCCAATCAAAATCAAATTATTTCATACATTTCCTACTGTGTAGCTTACTGAATCATATTGGTACTTTGGTTTGGCATACCACAGCTATAAGATTGCAGACCCCTGGTGTTGGACATCATGTTACCATTCCAAGCTAGTTTGATTCCAAGTTTGAGTTTCTTATTTTGCTTCTAATTTATTTATTTTGCATCTTTTACATTCCTTTGCAATTTGAGACACCGTACCCCAGTTAACGCACAACAAGTTCTGCGTAGACCTGGAAAACGATTTCGATCAGCGCTGTTTCCCAGCTGTTGGGCCGTAGCTTAACACTGAGTGCGCGCCTGGCACAGAGTCATGCCAGGCTCACGAAATCGTTAATTCTAGGAAAGCTGTTTATTTGTTATTAATGACCCTGTGACAATATCCTACTAAAACAAAGTCTTTGAAACCAAATGTAGGCTTGTCAATGTATTTCAATCTTTTGGGGTGGGTATGCTGCTCTTTTATTTTTTTAAATTAAACCAAGGGGTATTGCTTTCAAGTGAAATTTCCGCGCGATCACTTTTATTCAAAATATTTTCACTGAACATGCTACATTTTCCCTCTGTGAACAACTTAGTGGTTTTGATTGATGTGTTGTACGACTTATTATGGGTTATAAATGAAAATGATTAGAATATAAAAAAAGAAATGGGCATCTGTGATTTTTTTAAGTAGTTGAAGCTAATCAAGCCACGGTAGAACTTAATGAAATAATGGATATTAATCATGGTAGCGAAAGTAAATTTCAGAAAGCGATGGACATGAAACGTTTAAGTTGAAAGAAAAATTTTCAAATGCTACCTACCTGCATGATATCATCAAGTAAACTATGAAGGCGTAAATGAAACACAAGACACACTTCGCCCTGTCAAAAAGACACAAGTAAGAAAAAGTTCAACTTGCTATTTAGTGATCATCAAAGGACAATAAAACTACAATAACTTGAACAAAATGTGACAGTTTTGCTTGCAATTAACATTCGTGTAATGTTAGTGAAAAGTGTCTGTGATTTGTGTTTTTTATTCTAGTCAAGTACACTTGAAACTTTTTGGTTGAATTTGATTGGTACTTTTTTTCAAATTATCAGAGAAAAACCGAGGTCCTTAAAAGTAGGTATAAGTATACTTTCTCATAATTAAATTAACACTGCAGTAATGATTTTTGTCGTGTGCAATAAAAATAATTATTAAAAAAAAGATTGGGGTGTCAGTCACCCCACGTGACCGTTAACGATAGCATCGAGGGTACACCTGATGTCGTATTAAACGGTTTAAGGTGTGATTGATTACCTTGGGACTTCCACCAATAATCATCGTGCTAACTTTTCACTGATACGTAGGCAAAAATTACTGTATGCAATTTTAATGAATATCATCATTTGATGAAAGGATAAAGAAAATCACATGAATCAGTAAAAGGAAAAGGAATAAATACCCTGCCTCCGTCCTAAAGTGAAAAGGAAAAAAACTTGGTGCATAAGTTCCTGTTTGATCTCACGAAATTACATGCGAAACACACTGTTCATGTCAGCTCATAGCAGTTCTGTCTTCATTCTTGGCAAATGTCCAAGACCAGCAATCGAAACAGTAACGTACACTGGATTAATAAATTTTTCCGAGAATTAATTCAAGAATAGCAATAATAATAAAAAAAAGATAGATGATATGGTGTCATTTTTCGTGCTTTGATTATAAATCTTCATTTATTTACGAAAAATGCTTTTGAAAATATTTCTATAGATGGCAGTTGAGGTCTTGAAAATTAATTACTTGTCACATGGGAAGGTTAAACATCGGAATAAAAGTTATAAATGTTACTGACAAAGTTTTATCCGTATGACACTGAATAAAACGGCCATAAATATTTATTTTTGTTTCAGAATATTGTTTTATTTTAGCATGTAATAAGATTATGAATCCATGCAATAAAATATCGATTATACATTTCTGTTTGTTTAGCAAAATTAAACACTTTCATCTAAAAGAATACTATTTTTGACTTTTTTCAATTGCTACTTTATGTTAGCGCAGTGCTTCTCAAACTAGAGGAAGGCCTCTAGCGGTTTCATTGAAAGTCGAAAACAAAAGATTATTCAAAAAGAATTTATTGAAAGCAAGCAAAAATACACTCTGACATAATAAAAATAGCATTAATACTGCAATTCGATATATTACACCTTATGTATCAAAGTATTGCACACTGTATTTTACTGCCGGAGAGCCAAAAGCATGTCTCACCCCCAATGCTACCGTTTTTCAAAGTATGCGCGTATTTGTTTAGCTTTGAGGGATGGGAGGGATAAAAGAGAAACAAAGAAGCAAATCCTCTGAAATACGTAACTTCGTTAACACTGTCAAGTTAATTTTATTGCATTACAAAGCTTTCTGAATAATCCTATGGATAGAAGTTCACAGAAAAAGATCGTATCGAAGACGCGTATATATGCGTCCGCACCAATTAACACATTGGCTGACCAAGACCTTTATATACGTCGGTGAGACTTAAGAGGTTAAAGTCGTATTGTAGCTTTAACATCAAAGGATAGTATTACTGAGTTCAATACATTGTTATTGTATGGAGAAGGGGTGTAAGGAGGGAAATTATGACTGAAAATTGGGTCGCAAAAATCGAAAGTTTGAGAAGCACTGGTCATCCAATGTTTCTGTTTTACTAATAATTTTGCTTTTAAGTTTCTGTTTTTCTCATCCATCTTTTTTCTTCTTCAATAGTATATTATTTCTGAAGATGGCTCTCGAATTTTATTGCTGGAATCTTTATCTTTCATCACTATTATCAAATAGTCTTTGAAGTTGGCGTGACAGGGTTTTTTTTAAAAAAAAAACATTTTTTCTTTTCATCAAGAAGTGTCTGCTTTCCCCGAAAAGATTTTTGAGATTTTGTGTAATTTCACTTGAAATGAAACCGTTTCTGCGGTCCCTGCTTCCAACTGTTAAGTCAAATTTTTAAGAGATCTAAAAGGGACTTGATTACTTAAAAAAGTAGTGGTTACGTGACACCATCATACTCAGCACCAAATTACTCAAAACTTCTTAATGTAAAAGTTGCCAACAGTGACGGATTTAGGTTCGATGACACCATAGACTCAAGTTAATTTGACGCTCTTATATATAATAATAATAATAATACGAATAGTAATATGGATTCGAATTAAATTTAGGTATTGAATTTAGGCATGAATTATATAATAAAAAGATATAATTAAATATGGAGAATCAATATTTTGTGATATAATGGTAAGTAAACAAACGTAACATTTTGATTTTTGAAGAAAAAATTGTAACAAAAACCCATCCCCAATAGATGCAAAACGAATACAAAACCATTCGAAAACTAGCCCACATTCTCAAACACCGATCATTTCAAAAAAGGCAGGAACATCGACCAGTCAAACATGTTAGTCCAACCCAGTTCTCCAAACGATCAAATCATCCCAGCACCAAACAAACCATCAGCCCGGCCCCACCAAGCTCAAACCCCAGCCCCACCTTATATGCTTTGTTTGCTCCCGGCAATGAAAGCCGCAAAACAGCACAAAACAAAATGAATTTCAAACAAATTGACAAACAATTAAAAACAAATTACAAACAATTGAATTACATTGTACAAATGTGCATACGTAAAAAATTTGCACATTCAGTAAAAAAATTAGGAATTTAACGGCATCAGATATATTCCACAATGTATGTTAACCACAGGTAAATTAGTATAAATTTCACTGTGTGTGTAGTGAAATTTTTTGTAAACTTCTTCAGAGCATCAAGTAAGAATCTAACAAAAAGTGCGAAGCTTGCATTTCTTCGCTTCAGACCCTATGTTTTGCAGCTATGCAGCACACAAAAAAATTTTTTGAGGGGGAGGGTCCGGGGTTGAAAGTTCCTCACCATTCTTGGTGTATTATGTTTCTTTTGATTTTGGCCGATTTTTGGGAAACAAAACACAGTAAAAACTAATTATTGAATAAATAATAGTATTTAATTAATAAAATTAATCATTAATAACAAATGTTTACTTAAATTTTACATACTACATACTTAGAATTATAATCAATCAAAAAAAAAAATCAAGGGCTTTGGGGGGTCCGGCTCCCCATGACCTTCAGGCAAAACGTACTTGGTATTATGTGAAGTGTTTACTATATTTTAGTGTGACAAATTATAATATTTTGTAATTAATTTTTTTGATTTTGTATGGTTTTTTAATTATGAAACTACGTCTTTTTCTAAACTTTTTGGGACAGAATGTATATAGGAAAGTTAAAGAAATATTTTTAGTAACATAGTTTTAACTATACTATCACTCAAAAGTAGTACAATTAATGTTGCAAGTTATAACAAAAAGCCTTTTAGGTCACGAAATCCATATATTTATTATTAAATTCTGATCCCTTAATTAAACAGATACATTAATATTTTTGGTATAATTATTACGTTTTTTAATGTTTGATAATGGATATTCATATTTATATTCACACATGTATACAAATCATAATTAAATATTAATCAAATATCATAAATTAATTATATAAGAATAATGATACAGAAAAATAATTTCACTCAAACGTATAGCAAAATACGTAATATAAATTTTGTCCCCAAAACTATTTTCTGAAAATCATGAAATCTTTATCAATAGAAAGTAATTTTAGTTTTAAAAATGTTCGTGCTGGAGTATATTATAGAAACTTAAGTTTATTTTATAAATATACAGTAAAATACGTATTACACGATAACGCTTAAGACGGAATAATACAATGGTTCCAAAAAACTATGCATTTCCATGCATTTTTTTCTCTTAGCAAGAAGTGAAAATCACTTAACAAGAAAAAATTTAGTATCTAAGAATTAACATTTAATTAGACGTTTGAGTGAGTTTCTGTATGATTGGACTGTTCAAATGTTTTATAGGAAGAATTCGTTGCAGTAAACGATGATAATTAGTGTAAACCCCCAATTATTGCAAACAAACATATTTTTAAATTTGTTCAATGCTCAACAAATAACATTGATGCAGATTCCGACGACGAAAGTGAAATGAATAATACAGCTTCCTGTTCCACGTCATCCGAAATGAAGAACATATCGTCGGCCTGGTTCTCAGAATGCGTAACTCCTTCTGGGGTGCTAATTTGATAGAGGAGTGCTACGTGCCAATTTGTTGTTTGTGTTCGCCAAGATAGGCGATAACATTACAATATGGTTACCTAAAGAGTTTTTTAGGTGGTAATGCGCCATCTTGGATTCCACGTAACTCGACAATATCCGTTGCTTGGCAGAGTAAGGATAGCGCCAAACAGCACTTGGCACGTAGCACTCCTGTATCAAATTTAGTTCCTATGTGGAGTCACGCATTCTGATAATTAGGCCGACGATACGAAAAGTAAACCAATTATTTAGACGCACATTCCAATGGTGAAATGAATAACAAAATAGACGACATCACACGATTTGTTGACAATTTGATGCTAAAAAAGACAATGCAAAGGAAATATCAGATTCCAAAAACTCAATAAATGTTTGGTTTTTTAAAAAAAACTTGAAAATTTTGCATTAAATTACATTAAGTTCTAATGAATGTTTTTGCTTCATTGATTTTTATTGCATACATGAATGCATCCATATCTATGTAAATAAAATAAAGTCTAATAAACTTAATTTTGTTGAATATATGTTTTTTTTCTTGCAATATCCTTTAAAACGAAATTCTTTTAACACAGAAACAATATTTCAATACCTTTAATTATTTTCACTGTATATTTATTTTCGTTGTTTTCTCATTTATTTGAAACATGATAGAAAATTGCATAAAACTTTGAATTAACCAAAAAAACTTCTTCCAACACGGTTCAATTTCAGCGATAGCAATATAATTCGAGAGAGAAATGACAGAGTTAATTATTCCAAGGGATTCTACAAGGAACTTTATATTTTTGCTCTTATATGTCTTACTTCTTTTATTTTTATTACTTTTTCTTTGAAAAAGAAACTTCTCTTAATCATGGGATTCTAGTTGGAAAACTTTCTTTTCCTTGATGCAATCGAGAAAAATATTATTTCATTCTATTCGAATGATTTTCTCAATTCTTTGTTATTCATTAGAGAATCAAAGTAAACAAAAAGTCTGCTAACTATAAAGATCTGATTCGTCTCTGTCAACGTCAGGGACATTTAATAGAAATTTATTTGGTTTGCAAAAATAATTGAATTTAAATACAAGATACCGTATTTATGAGAATCTAAGCCGCCATCGATTCTAAGCCACACCCCAATTTTCCCCATAAATTTTGAGAAAAATTACAAATTGTGTAAAGTTTCTTAATGATACCTAATACATATGAAATTTTAAAATAATTAATGAGAAGTGAATAATTATTTTTAACAAGAATTAAAAACTTTTAAATGCATACGTGATACTATAATTACTCTAACCGTCAAGTGAAAATATTATCACGTTGTTTACGCCATCGACGTATATTTATTTCATACGCAACAAATTTTTTGGCCACTGCTGTTTTCCCTTTTACATCTGTATATAAAACCATCTTCCTTTTCAAACTGAACTTATAACATCATAATGAACCCGTCTCTTGACGCCATTACCAGCATCTGGGATGTTAAGGTGGTTAAAAGAAAGCGCGCGCGCGTATACAAAGAAAGAAAAAAAATTCGAAATACTAGAAGGCAGGGAAATTCAGGATAAACTGAATACTGAAGATAAACTGCAAAACTTGATGAATCATCGATGCAAGTGGCCAGAATTTTCAAGCATTTTTTATTTGAAAGGGGAGGAAACTCAATTTCTCATTCTAACGAATTTTTTGTTTGTTTTTGCCTTCGATTCTAAGCCGTACTCTATTTACAGTAGCATTAACACTGAAAACTTAGATTCGAATAAATACAACATACATATTTTTGAAGTACACTTATAACTCAGCACAACCTTATCCATTTAGACTTTACACTCTGGTGGGTTTTTTTCCCCCCAATAACTTCAGCTAATGATTGAAATTAAATAAAAGCTTTAATAGCAGTTTTTGATATAATTAAATGTACAAGATGTCCCAGAAATAGCTCCCAAACTCTGAACAGCCAGATTCCTCATTGGAAGTACGCAAAAAAAAATATCCAAAAATTTGTACCTATACGATCCATGGTTTACATGAAAAATACAGTAAAGGATGATGCATGATGATTCCTGATGGGGCCCCAGTGTATATCTGGGCTTTTGTACCTGAATGACTGGGCATGGCAAACCCTGGAAATGAAGTGGATTTGAAATGGAGCTCTGATTCTATGGCTATCATGATCATCAGTTCTCAAACCATCAAATTTTTTCCCTTAGAGGCAATCTGATAAAATTCGTGCATCGAGACGCAATGACCACACAAACGGACTTAGTTGTCCGTTTGTATGTTATTTGTACTTCGGGAACAGCGCGCTGCTACTACGTGTGCAATCATCCATTACACGATAAACTCAAGCCCTCCTCGATATGCAAGGTGGATACTTTGTACATCTGCCTTTTTAAATATTTGTAAATTCTGATGTTGAGGGGCCCAGTACGGGTTTTTCCTAGACTGGCTGTGACTTTGTTTTCCACGTTTATCTCGTAAACTGTGGATCGTACAGGTACAGTTCTCGGGTATTTCTTATGTACACCCTGCAACGAATGTAGCTGTCCAGAATTTGAGCACTATTTTTGGGACACCCTGTAGATTAATAAGAATGAGATAATTTAATGAGAATTCTTCTATATTATTTTAATCTCTTAAGTAAAAAAATAAAGTTACTCAAACTAACAAGGGAGGGCACAACTAAGAAAATTCATTTGGGAACGAGACTTAGTGTAATAGTAGTACTCCATTAGGGTGTTCAACCCTCAATGTATTAGCGCAGAATGGGCAGTCAATTCGGAGAAAATAGCCTTCGAAATTCATACTTAGCTTTCATATAAATTTTCGTTAGCGTCAGAGACGCAGTGGCATGGATAATAGCGTACCTGCTTAATATGCGGCCGGCCAAAGTTCGAGTCCCTCGATCTCTTTTTTTTTTTTGTGTGTGTGTTTTATTTTTTCAATTCATTTAATTATTTTTACAATTAAATAAATTTATTTTAAAAAAAATATTTTATATGATATCATAGATAATTATTTTGTATTTTAAAAAGCAAACCAATTACTGTAATTATATAAACATTTATATTATATTTTATAAATATAATTATTAGTAAATAATATTTATTACAAAAATTTATAATAACAAATATTAAATGATAATTTATATAAAAAATAGTTATAAATACTTTATAATATGAAATACAATGGATTATAAATAAATTATATATAATATTATAATAATATATAAAATATATTATTACAATTATTTGTATAAGAAATTTTTTAATTATTAATATACTAACAATAATATATTTCTTATGTATTTCTAATTTAATTATTTTATAATTAAAAAATATTTAATAAGTCGTTTTTAAATAAATTTATGAAATTGCAAATATAATTAAATGAATTGAAAAAACAAATAATAAAAAAAAATTAAATCAATTCCTACTTAGATCAACAAAGAAAAATTTTATTTTAGCTACTTTTTATTAAATAGTTACAATTAATATAAATATGTATATGAATATGAAAGAATCACAATATTAAATAGTAGTTAATTTTTATTAATTATCATTTAAGTATCGTATGTCATCTCCAAAACAATCCTGTACATAAAATTTCAGTTCAGAATGTCCAGCACATGAATTTTTGAAAAATTATCCATTTTGACTTTTGTATATTTTTTAAAAGTTCAAACATTTCTGCTTAAAATGATATATGATACATAGAAATGCAGATAATTAGAAGTTTTTATTTATTTTTTAAAAGTAATCCACTCTCATTGACAAATTACAAATTTTTACTTCAAAGCCTGTTTTCTCAAAATGCAATATTTTTCTATTTACGGACTTTTTCTCAAAAACTAATTTATGTAGGATCCTCAAAATTTCAGTGAGCACACTTTCAACATGTTTACACATTTAAATGGAGGAAATAAGATATATCTAGCGAACTGTTTTAGATAATGCATTTTTAAACTAAATTTAAAGCAAAAAATTTGGCATTTTTTAAAAAAAAATTCATAATTATTTTTATTTTTAACAAAAAGACAAAACCCTCCATTTAAGTCTTATTGATAGTACATATAACCTACTGTAAAAATGTCATCTATTAGTAGCTACAAGTTTCGGAGAAAAAGGTACATAAACTTACGTAATTTAACGTGGGCTCCTATGGAAGGGCCGGACACCCTTCAACTGAATGCTTTAAAACGTGAGAAAAAAACCTTTTAAAATTTTGACACAAGTCTCCAAAAGGGTCGCGAAGTCGCTAAAAATAATGCCAACGTGGTTGTTTTTGTAATAATTTGCATAATTAGTTTTAATCAATTAATTTATATTGATTATGATTAAATTATTATATTGTCCTCCAAAATAATCTTGTATATAAAATTTCAGCTCAATTGAGCGCTTTAAAATGTATTTCATTAACGATTAAAAATTCCACCAAGATAAATAAATAAATAAATAGAGATTGTGAGTTAATAGTAGGAATTGAATAAAACACAAAAAAAACTGATCGGGTGACTCGAACTTTGGCCGACCGCATAGCAAGCAGGTACGCTATTATCCACGACACTGCATCCCTGACGCTAACGAAATTTCAATTGCATAAAATCTAAGTATAATTTTCAAAGACTATTTTCTCTAAATTGACTGATCATTCGGCGCAAATACATTGAGGGTTGAACAGCCTAATGGAGTACTATTATTACACTAACTCTCTCCCCCAAATGAATATTCTTAGTGGTGCCCTCCCCTTGTAAGTTAAAATTGTTATCCATGAAGTGAGTAACAAACATTGTTCTTTGATTTGTCTTATTATTTCATCCTTTGCAGTGCATGTAGTATGTCATTTTATCTCATGGGATATTAGGAAGACGGGTTTTGTCACACTATTAATCGTGAAAATATACGACTGCTTTGTTTTGTCGTATCGAACATAAATTTTACTAAACGATTTTTCTTATTCATTCGAAGATGCTCATTTTGATGACATTGTTTTCTTGTTTCTTCATATAATACAGAGGTGGCCAACCTTTTGGGGAAAAGTGCCACTGTTTGTGATCAGAAAAAAAAAAAAAATTAGGTGTGCCACATCAACTTTTGTAACAAATAAACATCAAAAAGAGACAAAAATGTTATTTATAAGATTATTATGGGAATTTTGGCAAATCGCACATTTTTAAATGCAAGTCTATGTAGTAGAAATTTTAAATATATATATATATATATGTATATATATATATATATATTTAACTTAATATATTTATATTACGTAACGTATATATATTTTACACGTAAGTTTTTTATTTTTTTAATTTTTTATTTTATTTATTTATTTATTTTTTATTCCTCTCCTTGTGACATTCATTATTGTTCTATTTTCTTAGCTTCATTTTAATATATTATCAGGTTTTTCTTCCACGTGTTGTATTAGGCTTAACTTTTCAACTAGGTGTTGTTGTTTTTTTCCCCTATTATGTCGAAAGTTTCTGCTGAACGGGGAAGGTAGGATCCGTAAAGCATTGCTAACCATATTTCACTGGCCTAATTCAGCGACAGCTTTAGAAATGATAATAGGTCTCCAGTTTAGACCAAAGACTTTTTTGTATCTACATTTGTTATGTCTGGTGAATTCCAATTTCTTCCTGCATTAGCACTGTAGGTTCTAGTACTTCTTCACTGTTATTTTATATTACTATATATATATATATATATATATAAGACGAAAGGGCAAATATGGGTTTTATTATTAGTTAACATTTTTCAAGTTCAATCAATTTGGTTAGTTATAAAATAAAAATGAGTGACTCGACACATTTAATTTAAAATAATTATTAAAGCTCAATATTTACTTCATGTGGCTTTCGAATTACTACTTTTTTTTACTATGTCGTCAATATTAGGAATAGCTCTTACAGATGCTTACAAAATAACAAAATTGGGTTATTATAGGTGCGTATTATCTAGTTTTGAGCGATATTTACTTCATAATGTTCATAGCGGAAAATATTTATTCACAAACATATTTTGATCCAAAGTTTTGAGGCTTTTTGTCTGAAACAACCGCACTTCAATAAAATAGTAAAAAATGTTAAGTTATCTTTTCGAAATTTTTTAAAGTTTTTCTGTAAGTCCCCGCGTGACACTGCTACAACTCCATCGTGACACACTGTGTCATGCGTGTCGCAGTTGGTCACCCCTGATCTAATACGATCGGAATATGTTTGTTAGTTTTTAATCATAATCTACATTTCATTCTTCCTTTGTCTTCGGCATGTAGGTATTGTAGTAGAAAATAATGTTTATTCAGAATAATCATGTGGTTTGCAAAATATGATGGATGCGTTTGAAGAAAGATATTTAATAAATTTTGTATTGAAATTTACCGTCAGACATTTCATGAAACTCATTCCTTAAAACACAAATAATTAATGATAATAATTATGTTCTTAAGAAATGGCTTTAAAAATTCAAATTTCTGTTTACTGTTAGGCATATTCATGAAGAACTTTCCTTAAGACATAACTAACTAGTGATTAATAATAATAATTTTTATGTGTCTTAATGAATTGTATTTTAAAAAACATCGCGTACCGCAATTTATTATCCACAAAACATCTTCATAAATCCCTTTCCTTAGAACATCATTAATTAATGATGAAAAAGGAATGAGAGTAAATGAAAGTACAAGAAGAGGACATAAAAATGGAATAAAAAAGGAATGACTAACAATGAGCTAAAATGCATAGAATTACATGTTTAACAAGAACGTTTAGCATATAAAATTGAGATAACATTGCGTAGAAAACTACACAAAAAGATCGGGCCTAAAACAAATTGGATTGGAATTTCTGCTTTTATAAAAAGCTCTTTTTTTATCATAAAAGATGTTTTGAAGGAGGAATCATTTCTTAATTGCAATTATTTTATATACTTGTGGCAGAAAAAAAAGAGGCTGGTCCAATAAATCATTGTAATTACAGAATCAGTTCTCACCTTTCAAAGTAGCTCTCTTCAGCATTCACACTCTGGAATACGTACTGCCAATCTTGGTAACAATTTGGAATGAGGTTTTTGGAAGTCCCTTTTGGAGATTTTCCGTTTTTGTCTGAACCTCTTCAACTGATGTAAAATGGGTTCCCTTTCAGCAAGATTTAACTGTTCGAAATAAAAAGCATTCACATGGAGACAAATTAGGTGAATAAGGAGGATGCACTATCAGAGTAATGTGTTTGTTGGTCAGAAACTGCTTGTTGATTACATTTTAAAGTTTTTTTTTCTCATTATTATATTAATGTTAAAAATCCGAATTTACGAAAGTAAGATGTATAAAATTGTAAAATATTTTTAAAACATTTTTTTTTTGGCTATTATTAAATAATCGACTCTAATTTTAATACAAAATTAATTTAATTGACTCTTCTAAATGTTTTAAAATTAAATCTGAATTAGTAGAAAACAAAATTAGTTTCTTTCCTCTTCATTCAAAGTTAATTCATATAGAGATGTACCGTATTGCAAATGGATTATGAACAGGATCAAAGTTTTTTACATCTTTAAATCCACGAAAGAAGAAGTTAAATATAACACAAACACACTTTTTTTTTTGTACTGCCCAATGATTTGTGTGTTTCCGGATTTTATTTTTTTCTAACAAGGGAGAGCACGACTAAAGAAATTCATTTGGGGACGAATCTTTGTGTAATAGTAGTACTCCTTCACGGTGTTCCATCCTCAATAAAATTCCACCGAATGGCCAATCAATTCAGAAAAATAGCCTTCGAAATTCATGATTAGCTTTTATACACTTAAGCTTTAATTGGCATCAGAGATGCAGTGGCATAAGTGGTAGAGTACCTGTTTACCAAATCAAAGAATCGACTTTTTTTTTATTCATTTACTTATTTTTACCATTAAATAAATTTATTTGTAAAAAAAGATTCATTAAATATCAAATGATATATTAGACAATTATTTGTATTTTAAAAAGCAAAGTAATTGATGTAGTTATATGAATATTTATATTATATTTTATACATATAATTATTAATAAATAATATTATAATTATAAAAACATATTATAATGATATTAAATGATATTTTATATAAATATTAGTTACAAATAGTTTTAAAATATTAAATACAATATAATATAAATAAAATATTATATATATATATATATATGTAATATTATGATAATTATTTATAAAAAAAATATTTTATAGTTAATATAGTGAAATAATATATATCTTATATTAATTATTAATTTTTATTTATTTTATAATTATATAAATGTGTTTAAATTCTTTTTTAAATAAATTTGTTTAACTGTAAAAAAACTTAGATGAATTTAAAAAAGGAAGCAAGAAAAACGGTCACGCGAATGGAACCTTGAGCGATCACGTGGTAATCGGGTACTCTACCACCTATGTCACTGCATCTCTGACGCTAATTAAAACATAGTTGCATATAAACTAAGCCTGAATTTCGAAGGCTAATTTTTTCCGAATTGACTGGCTATTCTGAGAATTACATTGAGGTTGAACTCCTTAAAGAAGTACTACTATTACACAAAGTGTCGACCCAAATGAATTTCCTTAGTCCTGCCCTCCCCTTCTTAGAATGATTTTAAAAAAATTTGGCGACACACTAAAATGCCGAGGCACAATGGTTGAGAATGTCTGGCTTAGAAGAAAACAACATACCGTAAAATCCGGCGCATAACGCACACCGCTGTACAACGCGCACCTAGACTTTCAAGCCATAATTTTTAATTTTTAGAGATATATTCACCGTATAACGCGTACCTGTTTTTCCACGAAGAAACCTACTATGTGCAAGTGCAATGTTCTTATGTTTTGAAGTTATTTATTCGAGGTATTATTATAAGCTTTAGAAAAAATATTATACTTCTAGAACTACATCATTTAAGTTCAAAGGAATGTCATTTCTTTTAAATAAACAGATGCTTTGAGAGGTGTATACAGAAGTCTAATTTTTTCTTTATGCTCATTTTTTTTAAAGATGTCATTTTTATGCCCGGCGTATAACTCGCACCCGTAAATTTCAATCTTATTTTTTGTGTTAAAAATGCGCATTATCCACAGAATATTACGGTAGTTTTCTTTTGTCTATTTTATAAAATCAGCCTTACAAAATGAAATAAAGTTATCTTTGTAAGAAGAATCTGTTGAATAAAATTCTCTAACTCAATGAAAATAAAATCTAGCGTCACAATTTTCAAACTAAAAATATATAAAATAAACATATCATCACTGACAAAAGTGACAGCAATCTTCGGTTTTAAATACAATGTTTACTTGGTTATTGTATTTTCTCTTTACAAATTCTTTCTTTTTCAAAATTCGCCATTTCTGCAAAAAGAGATGCAAAATAATAAAAGGAAAAGTAAGGCGTTGACTGTTCGTGCAAGTTTTTCCCAATAGGAGTCGATTTTTATCGAAAAAAGATTTTCTCCGTAATCGTCAGCTGCCTTTGCCACTACGGCAGCTTCCCTCACACAATTTGAATACGGATTTTTCCTTTCGTCTTTCATCTTTTTGAACATTACTTCCACCGAACTATCACACCGCAAGAAAGCCAATACAAAAGGTATTTGGGAGCAGTAAAAGACGAATAAAATGCCAGAAAGGAAAAATAGAGAAACCTTCACGTATTGAGATGCCAGATTCCTTTTTCACTGGTAGCAATGGATTCGCCAGGAAAAATATTTTCCAACTTTAATGCAAAAATTAACCTTTATGACAAACAGGCTATTTCAGTCATTTTTATAGATCCCCCTATTTAGCTATGTATATGTTTTTAAAACGCGAATAAAAAATTATTTTTAAAATTTTAAATAATATTTTTTTAATTTATTAAAAAACGAATAAAAAATGATAAATTATTTTCCTTTCCTGTGGAAATAAATCATATTAATTTGATTATTAATTTTATCCGGTTACTTGTGATAATTTTTTAAAAAAATGGAGATATGGAGATTTTTTTGTGATTATTAGATTTATTTAGTACATTTTAAGAAAAAAAAAGGCTAAAATGAGAAGAGAAAAATAAATTATTACTACTCAAATGGGAACAAATAGATAAAAATTGCCAAAAAATTACATACATTGTACAAATTGTAGATGAACAAATTCTCAAGTTTTCAATTTTGATATATTACTTTGCTACTCTTTTTGAAATGACCTTCAGGATGAGAAATATTTTAATTTTTACAAAACCTAGAGCACTTATTTGGTTATTATATGTGTTAATCAGTTTTAGATTTTTTAATTAATTCATTCTATTTAATTAATTAATAAATAGTAACAAACATAAATAATAGTCAACAGTATAAATATAAAGCAAAACTTTCTGCTATGCCCCAGTAGCTCGTGGATAGCGCTTTGGACTTCTAATCAAAAGGCGTTTCCTAATGAGTGGCCTAATTTCTGAGACTCCGATTTATGAATGAATAAATAACAAAACAAAAATAATAGTCCAACACCATATATAGAAAAGAAGTTCACACTTTCTATTTTGCCACGTAATATTGTGATTCTGCTATATGTATATACATATTTATATTGATTGTAATTATTTAATAAAAAAGTAACTAGAAAAAAAATTCTTGTATAACCTAAGTAGGAATTGACTTTATATATAATGTATATTTTTTTTAAAAAATAAATAACCTGATGGATACTGATTTAGTCATGTGGGTGATAAAGTAATTTAAAATCGAATATTTTTAATTTTTTAAGCATTGTACAACGAAAACATTAAAATCTGTAATTAAATCTTCTGAGTCTAGAGAAATTAATTCAAAAATGTTAATATTTGTAACAAATCTTAAGCAATTAAATGTACATATTAACCCCTCTTCCCGAAATACCTTAATCCATTGCTTCCTCAAATTTTCAATATTTGAGAGCCAAAATTCAATCATGATTTATCGCCTCCCCCCCTCTCAATACAATAACAATGTATTGAATTCAATAATACTATGTTTTGACGCTAAAGCTACAATACGATTTAACCTTATTAAGTGCCACCGGCAAATATAAACGTCTCGCTCAGACAAGGCATTGATTGCCCCCAACGTATATATACGTCTTTCCAAAGTACGGTTTTTTCTGTGCACTGTTATCCATAAAATTATATCGAAGGCTTTAGAATGCAATAAGAGGAACCTAGGCAGAGTTTGAGAAGGACTTACTTATTTCAGAGGATAAGCTTATTTGCTTCTTTCTCCTCCTCCATGCATCACATAAGCGCGCCTACGTCGAAAACGGTGGCCCTGGGGAGTGGATCACATAACTTTTTATCGACAGTTAAGGGATTAATTATAAGCCGAACAAATTACCAATATAAGTGTTATTTTTTGTGAAGAATTTTATATATTGCAAGCCTATGGGGTCACTGTTTTTGTTAAACTTGTTCTTAACTTAGTTTTGTTAAATTAAATATAAAATACATTGTGCAGCACTGGTACATTTATAAGTGCGTTATATTGGTGTGTAAATGTGTATTTTATTCTTTATTATGTCCAAATGTATTTTGTTTGTTTTCTTTCAGTAAATTAATATTTTTTTTTAAAATAATATTTTACTTTCGAATTTTCAATATGTTCATGTTCCCCTTATAGAGTTATTACGCCCTCCTAGGGGTGCGCCCACATTTGAAAAACGCTACTATTAATCAAAAGCTTGTGGGGATTACAAATTATACAAAATAAAACATAAATCTGAGTGTCTTTGAATCAGAATAAATTAGTTGTTACTTGATATAGTCAGATTCAAAATGCGTTTACAAAAATCCTTTTCCAAGAGTGACTTCTTTTCTAGAAACAGCCAATTTCGAGAACAATTATTACGTATGAAGATATGAAAATAAATAATATCACAGACGAAACTTATTTCACTTTTGTCAAATTAATTTGCACTATATCGGGTTAAAAACACTATACATTTTTCAAAAGAAAAATACTTTCTCTTAAAGCAATTGATGAGGTACAAAAATTAAATATACCATATGTTGATACAAGATTTTTTTAAAAATCACCTCTTTCTGTGTATCTTTTTTCTCTTACAACATCATTTTAAAAACATGAGATATTTTCCTAAAAGTTTATCGATAAAATAAAGAAAATTACTGCTGTAAATTAACCAAAAAGTAAAGAGAGGATAAAAGAAGAAAATTCTTCTTTACTTGGAAAATACCTTTTCATGAAAATATCATGGTAATACCCATAAAAAAAATTCTAAAAGGTAAGCATCATATTGTTTTTAACTCTTTCTTTTTCAGTACCGATACATTCAAATAGTAAACTATATTTTATGACATAGTGAAAAACGACATTAAAGTATTCCAATATTCGAGCAAATTTGCGATTAAAGGAAAAATAACTGTTTTTAAATATTTTATCAAATTTTTTACAGGATCTAAAAATGTGCAAGTTAACAGAGATAAAACGAAGCTAAATATTTAAAATTAGGAAGAATAGGTAAGATTTTAAAATAAAGTATTTTTGCATACAAAAGTCATTTTACAATTTCTACTATTAGCTCACACTCTGCCTATATATATATTCATTTATATATATATATATACATCTTATTCAAATTTTAAATCGTTAATAAAATACTTTTTATTCATTCACTCAAGTTCAAATACATTTTTTTAAACTTGTATTGGATGGCACTTGATGTTAATACAGTTTTTTCATGTATTAATTCATTAATTAAATTTTAAAAAAATGAATAAATCGTAACAAACAAAAATTGTTGCTGAACAGCATACATAGAAAGGAAAATGGCTCGTCGTGTTCTTGTAGCGCAATGGATAGAGAGTTGGACTTCTAACTCGAAGGCCGTGCGTTCGAATTCCACCTGGAATGGCTTAGTTTCTAAGAATGCGATTTTTTTTTCTATACTATTTTATTAGAATATTTAAATTTAATTAATGAATAAATAGTAACAAACAAAAATACTAGTCCAACATCTTATGTAGAAAGTAAAATGGAAAATTGCAAGGAAAATCGCTTTCTATTTTGCCACTTAATATTGGATTTTGTCACATGCATATATACATATTTATAATAATTGTAATTATTTATTAAAAAGTAACTAAAATAATTTTTTTGATGACCTAAGCAAGAGTTTACTTATTTTTTATATTACTTGTCTTTTGTTTCATCAAGCAGCTAATATAAAACTGCAAAATACAAAACAAGTACAAATAACCCTTATCTTAATTTTACAATCAATTTGTTACTAACCCTATCATTACCAAGCCGAATCGAAACAATTTCTAAGTGGGAAAGCACACACAGAGCTTCAACTTATTCAATCTAAAAACGATTCATTTGTCACTGGGTTAAGCAAACAGAAAGCCTTCCTTATCAGCCAGAAAATTGAAAACAATTTCAACATCATTTGAATCAAAATAAAGACACGTTTTTTTTCCAACAGAGCGTAAATGTTTTGAACTTTTATACTTATTTTTTCTTTCTAATTCATCCTGAATACCTTAAATTCATCAAAATTGAAAAATAGAATGTATAATGAGAATTAAAAATATATAAAACAAGAGAGGATTCCTACTAGTATAAAGTTTTCGCAAAACAAGTCCTTTCTACCCAATAAAAATTTTGTATGTAATCTCCAACTGCATTTACCATTGCAAATTAATTCAATTGCTTACGGTAATGATGGATTTTTTCCTCGTTGTGTTTATTATTTTTGAAGGACACTGAACGTTTCCACTTAAACAGCAATTCGATTCAATTTTTTCAGTTCGCAGACATAAAAACATATGGATTTTTAAAACATAAAAATTTCTTTCTTTCATGAATATTCATTTAAGGAAAATTTCTATTTCTTTTCATCAAACTTGATTTTGAACAAAAAATAAAAAATTATCATAAGATTTTTAATTAAACTAAAGACATTCATTTTTATTTTTCAATTTAGAGTGTAAAACACTATAAGGCATGACCTACTTTGATGGAATTAGGAATCACACTCATTGCTTAAAGATCTTTGGCCACGTAGCTGAAGCACTATGGAATATTAAGTTGAAAAACACTTTAAAAAAGCTTAAATTTTTTAACAGGGTCACCGATTATCTAAAAAGCAAAGGTTCCCAAACTTTTCTGTCTCATAGAGATCAAACTTTTATGTCATCAGCCTTACCATGTTTTTCGGTTTGGGGTAGACCTTTGTTTATTTAATTATAAGTCTTTACCAATTTATCAAATTAAGGGTACTTTTAGCAGCTGGTGTAGAGCTAGTTTCTTTCAACGATTTAAATTTCTCACTCTATGGAAGTATAATATTTAAAACTTAAGAAAAACATGTTAATTAATTTTAAATTAAAATTTAATTAATACATAAAATAACTGAGCAACAAACAATGCTTTTAATGAGAGGAATAAATTTGGTTCTTCAAGCATAAATTTTCACCATTTGTCATCAATCTAGTCGGGCTTAACGTTAAATCTCCTCAGTTAGTCTCCTCCTCCCCCTTACTTTTTTTGTTTGAGAAATTTACAACCACCATAAAACTCCTTCTCTCCAGGAAAAAAGCAATTAAAATCTTTCTCATGATAGAACACAATTCGGGATAAGCAACAGGCATATCTTTTTAAAGCCAAAACTACTGGCATGCGTTTCTAAACTTTACTTTAAGATTTTCGTTTTTATCTATTCCGATCAGTTTCTTTTGTAATACGACATTTATTTTTTCTTTTGAAGTTCAATCTGACCATATGAGTTAATTGTCTGCTGTAGTATTACCATTGTCAAAGCATTTTTAAACAAAATTTCAAAATCAGAATGGATGGATTTAATTGTTGAAAGTAGGTCAAAATGTCATTTTCCTAGCAGATTGTCTGTGACAAATTGAGAAACTTTGTAAATTCATGACATCCAATATTATGCTTTTTAGATTAATTCTAGCAAGAAATGCTGAAATGATGGTCTTTGTTTTAACACGCGATCACTCGCGCGGGGTGTTCTGTACACCCCAGCAACAAGAAAAGCCCCCTACAATTCTAAAAATACGCAGAGCTGCTGATTTTTCTGTAGCTGCCCATTTTGTGGTCATTGAACCTTCCAGACCTGATGTAATCAATCCTTTGCCAGGACGCTTGAAATGTAACGACCTTCGTAAAGTTTATTTAGGTGCTGAGAACACCCTGCTGAGTGATTGAGTTATATTTTCGTACTCGAAGCATCCACGGAAAAGTACTTCCTTTTACTCTTTCCCGTTTACATTTTTATTTTCAAATATATTAATATGCCCGAATATTTTATTTAAAATTTCAATAAATGCGGTATAAAAAATGTAATATAATTCTTATAAAATAATTGTAAAATACAAATTTTTAAAAATTTCAAACACGTTTTCTAGAAATTATGACAAAAACTCCATGGAAAGGGAGAAAGAAGTTAATTTGCCGTCTATTAGATACTGTATCAACAACAGATTGACAAAATGAACTAAGTGAATCTGATGACTGCGTGATTTCGCAACTGAAGTTGAGAGATGAAACTTGAAATCGTAATTTTATAATACAGGTGGTGTTGATACCACTGATGAAATGTGCAGTATATATTATGTATCGCGAATATGTAACCTTTGGCCATTGCGAATATTTTATCATCTACTTAATACTGCAGGAATTAATGCTTCCTTTGTCTATCATTCAGTCTCTTCCCTGAAAATAAAATGAGTATATTCTACTATTGCTAGAGGAGATTAGAATGGATCTTCGTGCAGCCACAGTGGATATGAGATCGGATTTCCCAAGCCTTACCAAAACTCAAAAAGAAGCTTTTACTGACACAGAATATATTTAAGTATTGAGCATTAATACCCATAAAAAAGGGTGTTTCACTGTTTGTCCGACGGGGTAAAAGATGTAAAATTATTTGTTTTGTCTTCAATGTAAGAAAATATGTGCTTAAAGCATATGAATAAGCGTTCTGAATGTTTGAAAAGATTAAAATATTATTTTTCTACTTTTTTTTTTTACTTATATTATAATTATAAAGTATATTTTTTACTGGTAATATTTTTAATTTGTGGTTTATAAAAAAATAAAAAATTGGAACTTCAAAATGAAAATTTTGTAGGTTTATTTTAAAATTAATGCTGTCCATTTGAATACAAATAAATTTAATAATTTTGTTTGTGTAGTACAAAACCCATACTTATAAAATATATATCATAATTGATTTAAAAAAAAATTTTTTTTATTTAAATACACGGTTAAGAGAGAGAGTTTGGGGGGTTTCACCCCCCGGGGTGAACTGCAGACGCGGGGGACGCGGGTTAATAAAATTTTTTACAGTCGCCATAAAAAAATTAACCTCATTAAATTTAGTAAATAACTCGATTCAATTGGTAAAATCTGGTTTCCCCTTGATTAAATTTTCTTTTAAAATTAAAATCACATGATCTGGTTTATTGAGAGTCACTAACGCACAGAACCTCTTTTACACCTAAGGACCCTCATACTATTATTTCGCTAAAGAGGAACTTTTGCAGGTTGTCATAGATCCCAGGGGGTCGATAGAAACCACTTTGGGATTCACTGATCTGAAGTCTTTGTGTACCTTCTAGATAAATGAAATAAAACAAAAACGAACTAAATCCAATTACCCAGTTAAAGAAAAATCCCCCCAGAACTATTTAACACAAGTACTATTTGTGTTAATTGCCCCAGAGACAAAAAAAAAAAAAGGAATTTTATTAAGTTTTGAATAAGTTAAAACAGAAAGTTTTCGATTTTTTTCATCTAAAGAATTGTAAAGAAAAGTTAAGAGTTCCTTTATTGAAAGGAAAATTTTTTTTGACTAGAACAAATAATCTCAACTCTTGGAAAAACTTCTTGAATAAAAAGTTTGACTTTATTTTAGCCAAAAATAATAATTAAAATCATCTACCCCATTGGCATTACATAATTCTGAACATTAGAGACTTGAGTCATTAGAACATTAGATTGATAGTCACTAATTAAAAATCAATAGTTTCATTAATTATTATTTTTTTAGTCAAAGTTTTCTTGTCTAAGTTATGTTTTAAAGTAAATACGAAGCATGAATTCAATGTGTTTGTTTTTTCCCTTTATATGAAAAGAAGAGCAATTGGAAGACACAACAAGAACGTTAGCTTCATTTTGGATTAATCTAAAAACCTTTTTTTAGATTCCATTTTTCTTGTATTTCTTGTTAAGCCCATACTGATTTTTAACACTAACAAGTGGAAAGCACGACTAAGGAAACTCATTTGGGGAAGAGACTGTGAGTAATAGTAGTACTTCTAGAGTGTTCAACCCTCAATGTAATAGCACCGAATGGGCAGTCGATTTGGAGAAAATAGCCTTCGAAATTCATGTTTAGCTTGTATACAATAGTGTTGATTAACTGTGGCGATGCAGTGGCATAGGTCATAGCGCCGTGGGTTAGGGTTCGAGTCACGCAATCGACTTGATGTTTTTATTTTTTTTTCCAAGTCATTGAATTATTTTTACAGTTAAATAAATTTATTTTTTAAAAAAGGCTTATGAATTATTAAATGATATTTTAAATAAATATTTTGATTTTAAAAAGGAAAATAATTACTGCAATAGTATAAATATTTTATTATATTTTTAAACATATTATACTATAATATAACTTAATTCTTACAATATCATTGATAAATAATAATATTTATTATATAAATGTATATAGAGTAAATATTAATTTATATTTATATCATTCTTATGAGTTTAAAAAAGTAAAATAGTTACAAATAGTCTTATAATATATAAAATATATTATTTAAAAATTTTATTATGCAGCGATTATTTTATAATATATATATATATATATATATATATATATATATATATATATATATATACATATATACTATATCTTATACATTATAAGTTTAAATGTTTTTTTTATTAAAAAGACATTTTCAAGTTTTTTTAAAATATATTTATATAATTTTATAAAATAAATAATTAATAAAAAAAAATCTAAAAGTCGATAGCAAGATTCGAACCCCGATCGGCCGCACTGAATGCAGATACACTGCCACCTATGTCACTGCGTAGCTGGATATAATTAAAACTTAATTATATAAAAGCTAATTATGAATGAATTTCGAAGGCTATTTTCACCGAATTGACTGCCTATTCGGCGCTATTACATTGAAGATTGAACGCCCTAAAGGAGTACTACTATTACACTAAGCCTCGACCCCAAATGAATTTCCTCAGTCGTGCCCTCCCCTTGTAAGAAAAAGGTCTCAATTGCTTCTTCATAACATGGTGGCGTTAAGAAACGCCCGGGATATCATGGGAACCATTTAAAAATGCACAGTACTGTACCATGATTTTTTTTATGAAGTTATATCGAATATATTATGTAGCATTCGTAAAATTTTTCTCAATTGTATTGGTTAATTCCTTCTGCTTACAGATAAAAAATCAGTCAAATGATGTTTTTTTTCCCCTCCAAAGAAAAAAAAATTAAACGTTAAATACTTGTTTATTGAATGAACTATCTTACAAATATATTTTAGCGTAACATAATGGTGATGGACTACGTTTCAAAGCAAAATGAAATTTTTAGTCCATCTAAACTCGCACACAGACAGTTAAACACACTGGTCAATGAATTAGAAATCTTTACAGATTTTCATTTGAATGCATGTTAGAGATGAAATATGCACATATTCTTATATAATGTTGGCTACACGTGATTAGAATACTGGTAAAAGTAAGGTGTAAGATTGCATTTCACGATGAGTGAAGAAAAATAAGGAAAACGGCAAATGTTTCACCATTTCAAAAATTGCTTATGGCTGGTGCCCGTTCAGCAAGTGTCTCTATTACGAAGAGAGCAAGCTTCATTGGGTTCTCAAAGCGGGCATGTCAAAAGTTGTGACAGGGCTTTATCGTGTTTCCCACTAATCCTCTTGAGGAATTTTTGGGGCCAGAATTGAGTTATTTCAGTCCAATCCTCTCAAGAAGAAACCGCGATATGCAGATTATAGTTAATCGATATATAATGGAGCTTTAGCATTCGTGTGGTAGTAGAAGGATAGAAGAATAGTATTAGAATTGTAGATGAATAGTAGAAGAATAGAATAGAAGGAAACAGAAAGCTGTGATGCTGATCACCGTGAGCTGTTGGTAAGATATTAAATATTGAAGTGTAATTATAGAACGGACTATAGCGTTTTACGGAATCTAAGTTAGATAAAGAGATTCTTAGGATAACTTCTCATAAAGATAGTGATAAGGATTTCAGGCACTATTTATTTATAATTAGAATTACGTTGTATCACTCCTGATTAAATCCTTATAGTAAGACTTGTGTTGTGTTGATGAATACATTTAGAGAATAATAAATTAGATTTATTATGGCGAATTCTAGAGATCAATCATTTCCTCCTCCAAATCTAGGTCGCGTAGATGAAGAGATGGTACCCCGGGTCGAGGGTATCACAAAGTTTTCAAAAATTGTAATCGGTACCCACAGTCCTTTTTTGAAAGACATAACTGCGGTACATGCTCTGTTTTCCAAGAGAACGGCGTCGTTTCCGACGAATTGTATGGCAGAACATAGACTTTACAATGCTTCAATTGACAAAACTTGTCAACCAAAGCTCCTTCCAACAGATTTCAACTTGAACCATGACAGAGAATTGCAAAGTATAGGAATGGATAATCGGGTACCTGTGAGAAAACCTCTCATTTCTGCCCGGAATGCAAAAATTCATTTGAAGTGGTGTCGGAAAAGAAGACACTGGACATCTGAGGATTGGAAACGAATAACGGGGTTGGATGAATCCACCACACTTTATTTTGCATTGATGGAAGATGTCGAATTTGTCGAGAACCCTACGAAGCCATGAACACAACTGACCTTACTTCCCCTGTGCAAGGGCCTAAATGGAGTATCATGATGTAGGGCAGTGTTTCTCAAACTGTGGGGCAGGCCTCCCTTGGGGGTGATAACTCTATGATGGGGCGTGAGAATATTGAAAAGTCGAAAACAAAATATTATCGAAAAAAATATAAATTTACGGAAAGTAAACTAACAAAATACTTTCTAAAATAATAAAATATGAAATACACATTTACACTGATGTAATACACTTATAAATGTATCAGTACTTTACAATGTATTTTATAATTAATTTAACAATATTAAGGTAAGAACCAGTTTGATATTTATCAGTGACGCCATGGGCTTCTAATAATTTGTACGGTTTATAATTAATTCTTTAACTGTCGGTTAAATGGTACGTGATTCGCTTCCCAATGACACCGTTTTCCACGTAGAGATGAGCGTAGTTTGATGTTTTTTTTAGGGGGGTAGAAAGGAAAACATATATAAGCAAATCCTTTGAAACAGTTAAATCTTTTGCAAACACTATCCAGCTCCTTTAATTGCATTCCAAAGCCTTCAGAATACTTTTATGAATAGCAGTGCACAGAAAAGATCGTACTTCGGAAAGACGTATATATACGTCCAGAAAATTAATGCTTTGGTTGAGCGAGACATTTATATACGTTGGTGGCATATAAGATGTCAAAGTGTAGTATTATTGAATTCAATACATTGTTATTGTATGGAGGGGGCTCGATGAAAATAATGGTTGAATTGAAAATTTGAGAAGAGCTGATGTAGGGCATGTTCTGCTGGCATGGAAATTGTGCCCGAATGTTCCTCGGGGATAAGCAAAGAGTCATGAGATACCTAGATAAACTGGCAAATCAAGTGTGCCCTGCAATGTTGTATTTTTACGCTGATGGCGACATATTCTTCATGGATGATAATGCAACTATACATCATGCCAGAAGTGTTAAAAATTGGTTTGCTGAACATCAGTCTGACTTCCATCATCTTCCCCGGGCAACCCCATAGTCCGCATCTTAAGACCGTATAAAATGTATGGACGTTGTGAAAAGACGCATATGACAGCACTCTCCTCTACCATCTAACTTACAAGATGAAGATCAAGACGCTTTAACCTTTTTCATGACACTATCCAAATGTTATACGTTTTCAAATGTATCTACAGAAAAAAAAAGAAATTTTCGTCTGTAGAATTCCAATGGATTAATTTCATTATTATAAACTTAACTAATTTCTTAAACATATTGTTGAACCAATCTTAAGAATAACTTTCCTTCAGGGATAAGTGATTATATTCGTTCCATGCTGGGAATATATATATATATATATATATATATATATATATATATATATAGGGAGAAAGAAAGCTTCTAGTGCCATATTTTGTCGAGACGAGTGGCTGATGTTAATACGAACGAAAAGTAGCGCGTGGCTGGTGGTGTGATTTTCCTGTATTACATGGTGCGAGTGGACCATTACTGTACTATTGAAGAGCCAGTCTTGTAATTTAATAACTCCCATTTACTGTACTTCGTGAAACACATATGAATCTTACAAACAATAACGACCTGGACGGCACAACACAGACAAAGACAACACACAAAGCGCGGCAGCCGGCTGACTACATGTTTACAGAGTGACGAGAGAATAGGCGAGAGAGAGAGTGCTTTCCAGATCCCTATATTTATCGTTGGCGGTGAATTAACTCTTATTGGTTAAAATGGGTGGGACAGGGATTTCGGATATTAATTGATTACGATTAAGATTAAAGGGTTATTTTTGGATCAAAGAACTAAAGCTTGTTTAAATATAAGTAAAAAGAGTTAGAGTTAAAAGTATGCTAGATGGAATTATTACATATATATACAGATATATATATATATATATAAAGCATAGTAAAAAAAGTGAAAATTTCTAGAACCTACAATGCTAAAGAAGGAAGAAATTGGAGTTCACAAAACACAACAGATGTAGATACAAAAAAGTCTTTGGACTAAACTGAAGACCTATTATGATTTCTAAAGATATATGTAAACTCAACGTTTATTTTAAATTTGAAAAATTTCAATCAGATCCACTGAAATCTCGCTAAAGCCTTTATAGGATATATTACAATCCATCGCATATTATGAATGATTATGATAGGTAGAGTTACAGTATATGCTTCCCCATATAATGTCTATGACTTAAATAATATTTTTACTGCATTCTCATGAAATTCAAAATCGAACATAAAATTGTTTATTCGAGGGGAGGGCAACGATTTTGGCTCGAGAGGCAAATTGAGGAAGAGGAGGATAGCGGAGGGCTTCACTTTTTAAAAATAAATGCATTCATTGGTTAACTCTGCATCACAGAAAGGTTATAAATTTTACCATAAAACTCAATAAGTATAAGTTAAACTAAATCGCCATTTTAATTAATTTATTTGATGTGCTAATTTCACATATCCTTTATAGCTGCAAGCCCGTTTAATTTTAGAAGCAGTTTAAGGAGAAAAATAAACTCTCTGTAACACTTTAAAAAAATTTGAAATCAAGAATAAGATTGCTATTTGAAATTCTCATCCTAACCTGCAAGTTCATGAAGCCAACTTGCATTTATATTTACGCTTGTTGATCCTCATACAAAAAATGGGTGCGTACTTATGACCACACGATAGAAGTGATAACTTCAAATTTTATAATGTTATTTCAGGGATTAATTTGGTGAATAAAAAGCAACGGGATATTAGTATTGTCATATGAAATTATTGGTGAAATTGTCGATTCGGCCACTGGTCAGCCAAAGTTTGAAAAATTGCCAGTTTGGCATGTTTTTGCGTGTTGTGTTTCGGAGTAGCAACCCTAACGTTTTGACGATTTTGACGCTTATCGATTTGGCTAGAAAAAACTTGAAGGATTAGTGGCCGATACGACAATCCAATCAAATTATTTATTCATGTCTGTACTCATAAAGTAATATTTTTGCAAAATATACAATCATATTTGTGAATTTATTGTATTCTAAGAAGAAAGCAATAGGTTTATGGTAGCTGAGATAGATTACAAAAAAAACTTTAAATTCAAAATTACTTAAGAATCTAAAAAGAACTCCGTCAAACTTCGGTACTTTCTTATGCTTTCATTTGGATCATTTGATATAATTAAATTGAATTGTGATTTTGAGAAATCTATTAAAGGCTTTGATTTGTCTTTTGAAAAATCTACATTAAAATTCCCTCTTAAAATAATAGGCAATTGGTTCAGTGTAGACTATTAAATTTTTGTGAATGAATTCGGTAATATTCTCTACATTTTGATTTGCTTAAATATAAATAGTAACCACTAGAATTATGTGCCCATTTCCTGCTCTACAATTCGCTTCCTAAATTTCTCCGATACATGACTAATTAAACGCAAATGATTCAGTAGTATTTGATGCTACATCCATTATCTGAAGTGACATAAGTTGTCGTTTCTCCCTCATTTTTATCTATAGCAACTCCATCAGCTCTGTGATTGCGTCTTTAGAATTTAGCAATACAATGAAAATTTGGAACATCTATGTTTTCTTCATCATTTATCCAAGTTTATGTTAAAAGTAATGTAGTTACATGTTGCATAACATTGTCATCGAGATCCAAAGCATGTGCACGTAAACTTTGACGATTCAAAGAATATACTGATATTCTCTTTTTGGAGAAATGAGGTTCGTGAAGATATCTGTGATTATTTTTGTGATAACATTTTAAATTCATTTAGTAGATCTCTGAGAGATGCAGATTCTCTTAAGCCATGGAAAATTTTTGGATCGGAATTTTCCGTAACAATGTAAAGTCCTTCAAGACTTGTTGCTCTTGATAATGCAACATATACCAATTGTTGAAAATGTGTTTTCTCGTACTTATAACAAGGCTTGAAGGACTTTACATTGTTACGGAAAATTCCGATCCACAGTTACGAGTGTTACAAACCCGAGCTTAACAATGCTTGGTATTTTAAGACGCATCATTCAAGTTTACTCTCCAGCAAAAACCGCCTAAAGAAGTCATCACTTCAAAAGAAATTTGCTAACAAATGTATGTTGACCAAATATAGAAAACGTTTTCTGTCTATTTGGTTTTCTGATTGTCTTAAAGGCTATATGTGGCTTGCGGGTTACTAGCTGTCCACCCCTGGTACTCTGAAATTTCCTTATCTTTGCTATATTAAAAAAAATTCCGTTTTCCAACAGATTTAAATGAAAAATTGGCGAGAAAACGTAATGTAATTATTATAAACGTACCACGTATAGAAAATATACCGAGAATTATATACTATGTGGGATTTACCGTGAATATGTATTATTAATCTCTTGATAATCTATTTCAAGAGACATTTCAATTAAGTTTTCCCATCACGAATACTACGTTACAATTCTTCCAAGGCAAGAATAACCATTTTTCATCCTGTAAGTACCAAGTATTTCCGGGTCATTTGCTACGATTCCCGTTCTTTGCATTGTCGCTATATATCCTGTTCCATTTGATTTCTGCGAATATTAGGAAGGCGGTTTATGTCATACTATTAATCGCGAAAATATACGACTATTTTGTTTTTCCGAATCCATCATGAATGTCGTTGAAAGGTCGTTCCTCATTTGTCTGCAGACGCTTGTTTCGGTGGCATTGTTTTTCGGGAATGTCATTCTTTATACCTCAATTGCCTTTTTTTTTTTTTTGCTGTTTGAGTTAGGACGTGATTATTCGTATAGTTTTAGCTTTAAATTGTATAAAATTAAACCTACAGTTATCATAAGACAGGATGTGTGAAGTATTTCATGACAAAAAATTTAAGATTAAAAAAATAAAACACTGATATTTTTATTATGAATATTATAAACTATTCCATATACCGGGTGGGAAAAAAGTCCGTATAAACTTTATAAGTTTATAAAACCCGGACAATTAAACAAAATAAAAAACGGTTTGCATGTTTAGCATTGATAAGTAACGGGATTACTTTTAAGATAAGAAAAAAATCCTGCCGACAGATGGCACTGGTAGAAACGACTGAGTTAGAAATATGCAAATAAGACAGGCGATTACAAATACTGATGCCCTTGATCCAGATCTAATTCTCCGTTGCATGTCATCTAACTGAACAAGGATGCTGAGTGAGAAAGACAAAGCTTTGCTAGTAAAGTTGTTTTTCATGAACAAGGAATCAGTGATTGTTGCACTGCATAAATTTCGACTTCAGAAAAATGTGAAGACTGGAAAAGGGTTTTCAACAATGATACGCCTCATAAAGCTTGTTCAGCGATTTGAAGATATTAGATCGCTCAAGGATCGTGTAAAATCCTGACGTCCAAGTCTAATAATCGTTAGCAATGTGAAAGTTTGCATGGCCTCCTCGGTCTACAGATCTGACTCTAGTAGACTTTTAGGTGTGGGGATATTAAAATTCCCGAGTGTTTCAATCCCGACCATCCATTCTGTTGGAATTGAAAGATCCACCGAGAGCTCTCATGTATACTGGGGGACATTCTGCACTCTGTCGTTGCTGGATTTGTAGCACGCTTGGAAGGTGTCATCCCTTGTGGTGGTGGAAATGTGGAACATTTGTTTCTGTAATAAATGATTTGGCAACGTTATTTCTGTTATTTGCGAGTCTTTTCTTTCACTTACGTACTAAACGCCTTCTATCGGTGGTTTTTTGAATTCTTTCTTTTTCTTATCTTAAAGAAAATATAGTGATTTATCGATGCTAAACCTGCAAGCCGTTTTTTATTTTGTTTAATTTTCTGGGTTTTATAAATTTTAAAAGTTTTTTCGGAGACCTTTTGCAAACCCGGTATAATAATAAACGATTAATATTTATAACAACGTTAACAATGTGTTTTTTAGTTTGTTTTAGTGTATATCTCCAATCATTAGACTTTTCATAATGGAAACAATTTCTACGATTTTCAAATAAATATTGAAAAATATGGTAAAAAGCAGCAATGTAGTAAACTTGGTTATAAAACAATATTCTCTAGAGACAATTTAAGTTGTATAGTTTATTTTGATGCATTGTTTTAATATTTTTTTCTTCAAATTTTTTTTACAGTTTCTATTTTACCAATATAAGCTAGTTGCTTATCGTAGTTTTCTCTATTAATCGTGACTTTAATATTTTCTCTTTGGAATCGTAATTCTTCGTTTAAAAAAAATCCAAATCGAGCTATAGCTACATAATAAGCTATTTGTGATGGACTCAATAAGTTAAATTTCGACCCAAGAATTAGTTGTGCATTTAACATAGATTCCGGAAAATATTTTTACATGACTTTAGTGAATTAAATTTTCAAAATGGTTTACCTTCTAACTTCTTTTAAACTAATTGAAAATGTAACCGAACTGTGCCAAATAATTGCTGAATTAGTATAAGAACTAAATTTATCTAGTTACTAACGACTCATCAAGAATCCCTTTTAAAAAAAGATGTAGAACCTACATACTTAATTCATTAAAGTATTACAAAGGTGTTGCACGTTTCATTTTTAAATATATTGCTCAATTTGAGTTACACAATTAACATTGAACTATTTAAACCTTTATCTACCGCATTATGAGTTACTGCAGTATTTTTCATGCAATATATTTTTTTAATCCTACAATTTAAAAAATAAGGGGATAAAAAACAAAATATTAAAATTTTAAACCGTTAATAATTAATTAAAATATTAGACTGTAAAATATTAATTATATACACTGTTCACTTAAAATAAATAGTCAAATATTTTTCTAAGGTCTTTATTCAAATACAGAAAAAAATAAGACACTTATCTTTTGACATTAACTACTTTTTCGGAACGAAAATGACAATCTTCGCATTCCGATCAAAATGTCAGCTGAAAACCCCAATTTCTGCTATAAAACTATTCGCCTTCCCGCAAAAATACTCATCTAGAAACAGTGCTGTCATATATCTTGGAAGAGTGAATTTAAAAGAATATTCACGCTAAAAATCATTCGGGTATTCGTAAAAATGGTTATTCTATGTAATTTTAAAATAAGTGGTACTTATAAGTACCAAGGGTAGATAAAGAGTTAAATGAAGAGTTAAATGAAGTCATTGTGTTAAAAAAATTGGCAAAAGAACAAGTGCTTTACCTTTTTTGGAATTTTAACGGATTGGCTACCTTTTGAAAAACTTGCCTAAGGTAGTATTAGAATATTGTTTTCTTTGTTACTAAACCAGCAAGACTTTTTGCTCTATTTGTGTGACTGACCAGCCATGCAAGATGATGTTAGTAAAAAATTATTATAAAATTGTGAGTTTTGTGGTCTCAGTACCGAATGATGAGATAGAGGGTATATATATATATATATATATATATATATATATATATATATATATATATATATATAAATTTTTTACATTTTCAAAATTATTCTAGTCGTCGATAGACCAAGTTATATAGAATTTTTAAGAAAATTTCCACAATTGACATGATCTCTCCCCTTCACCTTTCTTCGATTGATGTTGAGCTCCGTGACACAATGTGTAATCTTAAAGACTTCCAATATCTCAAGCCTGTTTAAAAATTTCAAATATTTATTTCATTACATTTTCATTATTTAAAGCAGAAATACAGCACAAGCTAAATAACAAAGTATCAAATTGCTCGTAGTGTTTAAATTCATGCTGGTAAAACTTTCATTTCCTTCTACTCAAGCGAAAATTTAGTAATTAAGGTCGTGGATTTAACAACAATTCACGCTCAAGTGAGTCCCAGTTTAACCTAAAATCGCCCAAGTGAATAATGGGATTTTCAAATTTTGAAATCCTGTAGACTTCTGTGTCCGTACAAAGCGTGTTGTGAAAATTAATGAAAGAGGTTTCGCAATGAAAATAGCATTTTCGTTATTCGACTGTTGATAAAGATAGAAGAATCATTGCTAATAGTTTTCAAATAGCTCTAAACTAGTTTATTTAAAACAGTGTTCTAAATCCTACTGGAAAAAAATTATAGTTTAAAAAAAAACTCACGTATACAAAACTCGTATATAAAATTTCAGTTCAAATTAATGCTTTAAAACGTGAAAAAAATATTTTTTAAAGTTTTGACCCAAGTCGCTGAAAATGAAACCAACTTGGCTGTATCAGTAGTTCTTTAAATAAATCGTTTCAGTGAATTAATTTTAATTAATTACAATTAAATTATTGTATTTTTACACAAAACAATAGTGTATAGAAAATTTCAGCTTAAATGAGCGCTTTAAAATGTGAGAAAAATACATTTTCTTTTGACACAAGTCGCCAAAAGGGTCGTTAAGTCGCCAAAAATGATGCCAACGTGATTGCACTTGTAATTCTTTGAATAATTAGTTTTAACCAATTAATTTTCATTAATTATAATTAAATTACTGTATTGACATCCAAAATAGCCATGTATAAGAAATTTCAGCTCAATGGAGCGCCTTAAAATATATTTTATTAACGATTGAAAATTCGACCCAGATAAATAAATAAATATATAGAGAGTGTGAGCCAATAGTAGGAATTGAATGACAACATAAAAAATGTTTGCAAGTACATATATGCTTCTTTATATATATAAAGACTTTTTTTCCTGCATTTTTTAAGTTTGTCAAAGCCAAAAGCGACATCTAAGACGAGGAATGCAAAAACTAGGCAATATCCATTCGCCCCTGTTTTCCACAACATAAGTCAAATTTTATCGAAAAAAGTTTTATTCGTAATCATCAACCACGTGTGCCGTTGCTGCTTTTCTCAAAGGTTTTGTGAATAAAAACAGATTTTTTTCCTCTAACTTATTTTTGTTGGAATATCTCCCCACACAAGAATGCCAATACGATAGATATTTGTGTGTATGGGGAAACGAACAAAGCTTCGAAACAAGAAAGGAGAATGAAAGAATATTTCAAATTTAGAAATGTAAGGTTTTCTCTCATTCGTGACTATCTATTCAGTGAGAAGAGAATTTTTTTTTTGTATATATTTTTTAACACAAATGTATGTGCCTTTATAGTGCGAATGGCATTTTTATCGCCTTTTAGAAGCTTTTATTCATTTTAGAAAATACATTCTTTTTTCTTATGAAAGCTTGAATGAGCTTAATAGAAGAAAAACATAAATTCTTTTCAGTTTATATATATTGAGAATAAAATGTTTCGTATAAATATTTATTTTAAGGTATTCGACTACTTGAGACAGATTTTTTTTTGTAAAATGAAGATATGGGGAGTTTTGGGGCTGGGTAGGGAGTGGTTAGATTTATTTAGTACATTTTAAGAAAAAAATGCTAAAATTAAGAAGAGAAAAAGAAACCATATTATTACTAAAATGGAAAAAAATGGGTAAAAATTGACAAGAAATTACATAAACGGTGTCCATTCCGTACAAATGTTTATGAACAAATTTCCAATTTTGCAATTTTGATGTGTTCCTTTGCTATTCATTTTTGAAAGGACCTTCAGGATAAGAGATATTTTAATTTTTACAAAAACTAGAGCACTTTATCTTAGTTATTCCATGAAATTGCTTACAAAAACATTGATTATATTCACATAAGGGACTGTAAATGTTGTAATAAAACAGTGATTGATATATCTTGTGACATCTCACGCGTCCTTCCTCTAACATAACCTCTGTGTTCTTTGACGGCCACGATTAACGGCAAATCTTTTCCAACCCAAATCCAAGAAGTGAAACGAAGCATAGATGCAAATAAGATAACCATTAAAAGGATAGAAATTTTAGTGAGCGGGATGGCAATTTAGAGAAAGTTCAGTTCAGAGAAGATAGAAGTGTTGCTAGACGGCTTATACCTAGAATCAAGACACATCCCCGCCATTCAACCAAGGTACATACCATTGTACGCCCAGTTAGATAAATATTTGAAGTGAATTGGACGTTGAGTTTTCAACCAAGGTAGGAAGATTATATTCTGGACGCGAATATATTATTGAGATTGAGATTAGGCGGATATAATATAATTATATTGATAAGTGATCTAATTGCGCGATCTGTGTTAATTAAGACTACGTGTTTTGGTTTATTCTCACTTAATATAAGTTTGTTCGATATCTAAGTAATCTAATTTAAATTCTTAATAAAATTCATATTAAGAATTCTAAAATGTCTCATCATTTCGAGAATCCCACACCTCTAACTTACGCTGAAACCCCACGATATGGTCATCGAAGGTCGAACAGGTCGCAATCTGAAGATTAAACATTTCTATTATTATACAGAACATACACAAAAATTTCAGTTAATTATTTTCAAAACTTTCGCCGTCAAGAGTTTTTTTTTTAAATTTGAAAAAAGTGTATAAACTGCTATAAATGTGGATGAAATCTGTGAAACAATTTAAATGGGATAATCAAAATTATCATTGCACAAAGCTACTCTATATTATTAAAAAAAAAACGTAATAAATAATTGATTTAATACCAAACACTCAAAATTTTTTTTCTTAATTTCCAATATATTTGCAATTAGAAAAAAATATTGGGTGCAACTCATGAGGATTAACATCATTAAAAAATTTTTAATCGGCGAACATACCGAAATTATAATCGTCAAAAAATCATCATTAGTCTAAAAGATAAAAACCTTCATCGCGCGTATTTATTATAGACTGAACATTGAGCTAAACGGAAAATAATTAGTCGATATAGAAGTGACCTATGTATTTATCAAAACACAAAGCTACTTAACATTATTTTTTGAAAAAAAAAAAAAACTTAATAAAAAATTGATTTATTTCTAAACTCTCAAAAATTTCATAAATTTCCAACACATTTGCAATTAGAAAAATTATTGCATGCAACTCATGAGGATTAACATCATTAAAAATGAATCCTTACACAACAAACATTAGCCATCATCTAAATGACAAAAACATATATTCTTCATTTTTATTCTAGACTGAACATTCTTCATTCTTAACATTCTTGTTAGAAGCAGTATCCCGGAATATTAGAAACACTCCTTTTTATCCTGCTATTAATCCTGGAAATATACGACTGCTTTGCTTTCCTGTATCCGTCACAAATGTCACTGAAAGGCTTTTCCTCATTTGTCTGGAGACGCTTTATTTTGATGGTATTATTTTCCTGAAACGTCAGCTCATATGCCCCGATTGCGTTTGCTGTTTCCTCTCTTAAAGTATGGACAGGAGTGTTATTATGATTTCTGGATTTTTAAGGTATCCGACTACATTCGGAACCGTGATTTTAAAAAGGGCATAAATGGATAATTTTCATGATATTTAGTGTCACTTAGATTATAATATAAGTATAAAATTGTTTTAAGGACATTTTGACAAAACTAAATTATTTCAATACAATATTTTGGCAAAAAATTAACTTAGAATAACCTTTTTTCAAAACTTTCTCCTTTCATAAAAATAGCTTCTATAATAATAATATTTTGATTATTTAAAATAAAGACTACTCCAAAAGGGTCTGAACTAGGAGTTTTGAAAAATTCACATTATTTTCAGAGTTACTACCAATTGAAATAATTATCGGCGTTTTTTCTTAAAATTCTCCCCTCTGTTGTCGTAAAATATAGATAAATCCACTTCTAAGATGTATATTTCACAAATTCTTGCTCAGCCTGTGTATAAAGGTCTGAGCTATACACAGGCAAAATATTATTATAATAGAAGCATTTTTCATGAAAGGAAAAAATATTTTGAAAATAGGTCATTCTATGGTCATTTTTTGTCAAAATATTGTACTTAAATAATTTTTTATTGTAATAATATTCTTAAAACAGTTTTATATACGTTTTCTAATCTAAGTGACACTAAGTATCATAAATATTATCCAGTTATACGCTTTTGAAAAATCATGGTTCCGAACGTGGTCGGATACCTTAACCTTTAACTTCCCAATTTTTTTAATTTCTATGAAAAAATTGTATCAGCTAGTTCTCAAGTAATAATAAAAGGGAAAAATATACATGAAAAAAATTAAGCTGTTTTAAATTAAATTTCAGTCATCTTTTTGTTTGTTGCAGAAGTGCAACATTGCGCAGTAGTGCTGTGAATTACAAAACTTTTTTTTATATGAGGATTTTATTATTCATTGTTATAAATTGCCTTAGCCTTACATACAATGAAATTTTTTAAAGCAGTTACTGATTTTGTTGTAACAAAGTCCACTTTACACTTTTTGCACTCCAAATCCATAATTTTTCTTGGGAGGGTATCATCTCCATGGAATTTTATTACTTCTTCATTCAATGAAATGTTTTGATTTTTCCATAAAAAATTCTTTGACAATGTTTTATTATTCATAAAAATTAAATTTAAAAAATATTCTCTGACTGAAATATTTCTATCTAATTTGTTATCATCATCGGATTTTTCTATATTCTGAATTGTATATTTTGTGAACCAATGCTATTTTCACAGTCGCTATCCGAATCTTCATTAGATGACACTCGATCAGGTAAAAATCAACATCATCAACTTAATTCACTTAATTCGTCCGAATTATTCATATATCTATCAACTTCATCTTGGGTTAGTATACGCTTTTTGGCCATGTCAAAATTGTAACCAATGACCAATGTTGCAGACCTGCAACATATAATTAAAATCAAATTTCTTTCAAACTTTTTTCCATTAGAAAATGAAAATTACTATTAAATGAACATAAAATGTTCAAATTTCTTACCTGGTAATTTATTTCCTCAATAAATAAGAGGAAGCATAAAATATAATGGATTCTTTTTATAGCAAAAACACAGTTCTTGAGGCATCAGAGATTGTTATAATTGTTGTGATTTCGTGAAAAAATGTACTTCCATCTAGTGACAAAATTAGCATATATTTCGTTGCAATAATCTTTTTTTCTCAGATGAGTGATTTGTTGGTAATTATAAAAAATATTGAGTCTGTTAAACTAAAAAATCATATTTTGCAGAAATGCAACAGTGGGAAGTTAAGGGTTAAAGTTATTAGTGATGATAAGTGCACCTATGGTTTGTATCAGGTAATAATATCTCACAATGAGTATGTAAAATCGCGGAGTCATGGATTTACCATATTTACTCGAATCTAAACCACCATTAGTTCTAAGCCGCCTCCCAAATTCTCAAAATGTTTTTGCGATAAAATGTTGTTATATCGATTCTAAGTCACACCTACAATTCTCTACCCGATTTTGAGAAAAAGCTTTAATCATTTAGTCATCATCATTTAGCCATCATCATAACGAATGAAATTTACTTTTTCTTATTTGAAATATATATATGTATTAATCATATTTTGCCAAAGTTTAAATACTTATGGAAATAATCTGCAGAAAAGAATAAGTATTATATACTAAAGTGTATTTTCTTCTTCTTTTTTTTTTTTTTAAAACACGTATTTGTTGGAATTTTGTAATGATAAAATAGCAGAGCTATGCGAAATATTTTTTTCTCCTTATTCATACCTATATATATTTTTTCTTGTTAACACATATCCACAAAAACCTAAGCATCGAGGTTGGAAATTCTTCATGAAAAGAAGAAAAAAAATATATCAGAAAAATAACATAAAAGGAAAGGATGGTTTGGACTTCAAAACCTTAAATCTTTTTCACACCGATTCCTTTCGTTGAAAAACATATTCTTTGATGCATAAAAGGAAAGCATATTTGTTTTATCAGTTTAAACAACGTTCCCATCCTTATTTCAAATACTATTCACAATTTATTGAAGGATTTTTGTTTGAATATTAAAAATTTATTTAATGTGAGGGGGAAAACGATTATTTTTTTCTGCATTGAGGAACTACAGGTTTTTCATACATCTTTATTAAAGAAATTTTCTACATTTTTCTCTTTGAAATGTTCTTAAAGCACATTTAAATAAATCACAAAGTTTTAATTTATTACAAGTTTAAAGATCTTGTGAAACTGATGCTAAATCAACGATGAAATACCAGGATCATAGAATAGAAGGGTTTGTAATGAAAATTTAAAGCTTAATTTTAAATAAAGCTATTATAAAATGATTAATTGAAATATATAGGTAGATAACAGGAGTATTATAGGACTCTGAAAGCGAAAATTGTATTGCTTACTTTAGTTAATTCTTAATGTGTTTGAAAACTAAAATATAATTAAGAAAATCTTTCATTATGTTGTTCTACTATTTTCAGAATTTAAGCTCGACAAAAATATTTCTTGTCAATGTATTAAATAAGAAATCAACCTTGTTTGCTAGAGATATTCTGTGCAAGGATGGTTATTATTATTATTATTATTATTTTTTTTTTGCTTAAATATATTTTTTAATTATCGGAAATAATTACTACATTTTAAGTATCGGAAATCATTTATAATGTTCCCATTTATATATTGTAGTCATCTGAAATAATTTATAACTATTTTATTAATACATTTTAACTATTGGAAATCATTTATAATGTTTCCATTTATGTATTTTAGCTATCTGAGATAATTTATAATGATTTTATTAATACATTTTAACTATCAGAAATCATTTATAATGTTTCCATTTATATAATTTAGCTATCTGAAATAATTTATAATGATTTTATTAATACATTTTAACCATCGGAAATTATTTATAATGGTTTTATTAATGCATTTAAATTACTTAAAATCATTTATGAGTCTTTGTTAATACATTTAAAAGATTTCTAAAATAATTTTAAGTTATATATGCAAAACACTTTTGCTTGCAGCTACACCTCTTTTGCAAGCCTCAAACAACAAAGGACAGAAATAAAAGCTCATAATGACTGGCCCAAATAGGGGACCCCTTTCGTCCCAGTGGTCTAACGTGTGAACTTTAAGAGCCGAAGGTGACTAGTTCAAATCACACTGTCTCAGAAATAGCTACCAAGGTCTGCAAGGGTCCTCCTCTCTCCCACAACCAACGTATCGCTGAAGTTATGACCCAGGAAATAAACACTAGATGGCAACACAGCCAATCGACACTGGTTGAATATGCATTCATTACATAAAAAATCTAAGACATCACGATTCGTGATTCAAACCGGCAACACACACACGTCAACTAGACCCACCATCTCAAGAACAGATTGCCCTCAAATTCAACGGGAAAACATTCCATATACTCAACTCTACTGGAGATGTATAACAATCGCAGTAATTGAATAGAAAAACAACCTTTACTTAGTATCGTTCAAAAGTCAATCAGAAAAAGTAACTTTCGTCTCTAAGAAATGGGCTCACAGCGCCTCCTTCTGTGCAAGTCGCAAACAACAAAGGACAGGAACAAAACCCCTGAACGACTAGTCCGAATAGGGATTCCTTTCATAAAAGTAGTCTAAGGCATGCACGGTGTAGCTGCGAGGTCGGGTGCTAAAATAAACATGCCTGTCAATGTAAACAGCTTACAGCAGTTTACATGTTCAATTAAAACCCAATGTTCAATTAAAATTTTCATCGCACCCCCTTCATACAATAACAATGTATTAAGTTTAATAATACTGTAAGTTGATGCTAAACCTACAATACGGCTGTAACCTCTTTAGTGCCACCGGCGTATATAAACGTTTTGCTCAGGCGGTGCGTTATTTGCCCTGGAAATATATATACGCCTTTCCGAAGTACGATCATTTCTCAAAACTGCTATCCATAAAAAAATTATTTCAAAGGCATTTGGAATGCAATAAAAGGACCTTGACAGTGTTTGAGAAAATTTACTTATTTCAGTGGATTTGCTGCTCATTAACTCTTTTTCTACCTCCCCCACCCCCAAATAAACCACATACGCTCGCCGACGTGTTAACCAGTGGCATTGGGGAGCGAATCTCGCAATTTTTAATCGGCATTTTGGGACTAATATTAAACCGTAAAAACTATTAAGATCAGTGTTAATTTTTGCATGACATTCACATGACAAGGCTTTGGGGTTACTGATAATTATTAAACTTATTCTTAACTTAGTATTGTTATAAATTAATCATAAAGTACATTGCGTAGTAACATATATTCATAAGTTACTACGTGTTCATTAAGTGTTACTACGTTATTTATTAGTGTAAATGCGCATTTTATTTTTATCTGTCAGAATGTATTTATTTGTTTACTTTCAGTATAATAATTTTCAAAAATAATCTTTCGTTCTCAACTTTTCAATAGGCTCGCGCCCCCCTCGTAGGGTTATCACGCATCCTTAGGGGGGTGCGCCCCACAGTTTGAGAAACACTGACTTACAGCCGAAGGTTAATTAATACCAATGTTTTGAATCTGTTCGGTAAAATTGCTTAAATTTCTTGTTTCAACATTATCAAAGTAACTTTTTTGTATTTAATGAATTATTTTGTCATTTATAGACTATACAAACTAAGTTATTTCATTTAATCACAGTGGCTGAAAACACATGTAATATATAAATAAATTGACTAGAGTAAGATGCGGTTGCAGTATTCATGAATGTGAACTCATTTTTGATGTTTTTTCTGTCCAATCGTGAATGTGAGTTCTAGTGAGCATAGTGAACCCAAAGTTAAGAAACTTCTTAATGCTTCTTAAACTTTCAATATTTGCGGCCCAATAATCAATAATAATTTTCCTCGTGCCCCCTCCATGAAATAACAATGTATTGAATTCAATAACACTGTACTTTGATGCAAAAGCTACAATACGACTTCAACCTTAAGTGCCAATATGGCGTATATAAACTTCTCACTCAGGCTAAGCGTTATTTTCCCCGGACGTATATGTACGTTTTTCCAATCTTTTCTGTGCACTGCTATCCATAAAATTATTCCGAAGGCTTTGGAATGCAATAAACGAACCTTGACAGTGTTTGCAAAGGTTTTACTTATTTCAGGGCTTACTTTTTTTATTCCTTTTCTCCCCCCCCCATACAACACATATACGTGCCTACGTAAATCGTGGCATTAGGGAGCGCATCGCATAACTGTTAACAGGCAGGAAAGAGATTAATCACTAACTGCACCAATTATTAAGATAAATGTTTATTTTTATATTTAATTTTATGTATAACAAGCCTATATGGGGCTACTGGTAATTATTAAACTTGTTCCTTACTTGGTATTTTGTTAGATTAATTATAAAATACATCATGCAGTACTGAGACATTTATAAGTGTATTATATCTGTGTAAATGTATGTTTCCTTTTTTGTTACCCCAGAATGTATATTATTTGTTTACTTTCAGGAAATCAATAATTTTTTTTAAAAATAATCTTTTGTTTTCGAAGTTTTCAATATGCTCGCTCCCCACTCATACAGTTATTACGTCCCCCTTGGGGGGCACGCCCCACAGTTTGAGAAACGCTGGTGTAGAGGCGTTTCAAATTGGTGAACGTTCAAGATCAGTAAAATGTTTGATCGTGTTTAAAAATTACAAGATTGAATGCTAAGAGAACACGTGTTGTTTCGTAGACTATTCATAAGTATTAAGTAAATATGAATAAGGCTAATTTTATCAATAAAAAAGTAAATATCCTTTTTTAAAAAAATTTTGTAGTTGAAAATATTTATCATGTGCAAATTACTAAGGATATCTCCTTATCCCTACACAAAACGCGAAAATGCTTAAGATATCCAACTACCCTAAAACTGTCAATTTTGCCGAAAATTAATAAATTTTTGTATGATTTTATTTTCTAGGCCATCTTATTAGCTTTATAAAAATATCACGTTTGTCATTTTCCATTCACTACAACAAAAACTACAAGTTTTTTATTAAAAGCAGATGCCACTGCTTTAAGCAAGATGCCATACTTTATAAAATGCGCTTTCCTCGAAATGAGTGTTTTTTTTTTATTATTTTTAATTCTTACACGGGTACAGCGATTGCTCAAAACGTTTTGTAAATAGATAACTGAATTTTTTTGTGTGTGAAGTAGAAGTGTTTTAACCTTCCAATTTATCAATCACTATGTTATTACAAAATTTACAGCCCCTTACCGAAATAATCACTTTTTTCAGCAATATCATATAATAACTAAGATAAAGTGCTATAATTTTTGTAAAAATTAAAATATCTCTTATCCTGAAGGTCATTTAAAAACTGATTAGCAAAACAACACATCTTAATTGAAAATTTAAAAATTTGTTCATAAACTTTTTGTAGAAAATGGGCCCCGTTTAGGTAATTTTGTGAAAAATTTTCCTCTTTTTTTTCAATTTTAAAAATAAAAATTCATTTTCTCTTATTAATTTTAGCATATTTATCTTAAAATGTACTAAATAAATCTAAAAACCTCAAAAAAGAAAAAAATCACCATATCTCTATTTAAAAAAAAAAAATGTCGTAAGTAGTCGGATACATTAAGACGAAATATTGGTTAACATTAAATAATGCAACAGTCCTGGCAAACTACTGTGTATTTTCACATACATATTTTTCTCTTAACAGGAAACGAAAATCACTTAAAACGAAAAGATTTTCTTTCTGAGGATGAATGAAATACGAAAAACACCAGACATTTAATATCCGACTACGTTCGGAACCGGGATTTTAAAAAAGCACATAAATGGATAATTTTCATAATATTTACTGTTACTTAGATTAGAACATATGTATTGTTGTAACATAAAAATTGTTTTAAGGACATTTTGAAAAAAAATTATTTAAATGCGAAAAAATTAACTTAGAATAACCTTTATTCAAAATGTTCTCCTTTGGTGAAAAATACTTCTATTCTAATAATATTTTGCCTGTATATAGCTCAGACCTTTGTACATAGGCTTAACTATGGATTTTGAAAAATTCACATTATTTTCAGAGTTACAATGCATTGAAATAATTATCGGCATTTTTTTCTTAAAATTTCTTCCCTCTGTTGTCGTAAAACATGGATAAATCCACTTCTAAGTTACGTATCTCAAAAATTCTAGTTGAGCCTCTGTACAGAAGTCTGAGCTATGTACTGGCAAAATATTATTATAATAGAAACATTTTTCACAAAATGAGAACATTTTGAAAAAAGGTGATTCTAAGTTAATTTTTTGCCGAAATACTTTATTTAAATAATTTTTTTGTCAAAACGGCCTTAACACAATTTTATACATGTATTCTAATTGAAGTGACACTAAATATCATGAAAATTATGCATTTATGCGCTTTTGCAAAATCATGGTTCCGAACTCAGTCGAATACCTTAATGTTTGAGAATGTTTCTGCATTATTATGTTGTCTTACAGTATCATCGGAAGAATTCATTACAGTAGATAATAAGAATCCGTATACAACCCCCAACTATGGCAGACAAAGATATTTTGGATGTTCAAAAGTCGAAAAATATCATTGATCAAGATTCTGACAATGAAAATGAAATTCTGATAGTGTTCCCAAGTCATTCGAAATGAGGAACATCATGAAATGTATGCTCAGTTATTTAAACGCTCATTCCAACTGTGAAAAGAAAAACAAAATGGATGACATTGAGCAAATAGTTGAAAATTTGATGCTAAAAAAGGACAATGCAAAGAAAAATATCAGATATTTTCCAAAAACTTAATAAATGTTTTGTTTTTCAAAAAAAACTTCAAAATTTCGTATTAAATTTCATTCAGTTCTGGTGAATGTTTTTGTTTCATTGATTTTTATTAAATACATGCACACATACACATCTATGCAAATAAAATGTACTCTAATGAACATAACTATGTAATATATATATATATGCAATACCTTTTAACACGAAATTCTTTTAACACAAAAAAATATTTCAATCCCCCTCAGTTTCGTGTTAAATGATTTTCACCGTAGTTTGGTTATTATTAAATTGTACAACTAATTTCATCACTGAAAGGTAGCAAAATAAATTATTTTATTTTTGTTAATTTGATTTTTAATTTCCCTTAGCCATTTAAAAAGAAAGAAGTAACATTTATACAGGGAGGTTATAATTTAAGTTACACTATTCTGAGGTTTATGCCTGTAGAAACCGTTCTGCGTATCGGATTTTAATGAAACTTGGAATACATGCTACACGGACCATGGAGAAAAGGTTTCTGAAATAAAAAAAAAAAGTAGCTCAAATTTTGGCCACTAGGGGGAAATGTGGGGCCCAAATATATGTTAATGTATTATAATATGTTAGAGTCGTTAAAATTTATTCAACTACAGAATATGCCCAATATGTGCTCCATTGACATCAATAACATGTCGAAAACTCATTATAGCATTTTCAATGGCATTGCGAAACAACTCACGAGGGATTTCAGCCACATGGCGAATATTGCTAGCTTTCAAATAAGGTAAAGTCCTAACTCCTCATCTACAATCATGGTCTTTAAGAAATAACCACAACCAGAAATCCCAGGGATTTAAGTCGGGTGAGCGAGAAAGCCATGTATCCGAAAAACATCTGGATGAACAAGATTATCGTCAAAGTTAGCACTAAGCAGTATTTTGACTTGGAGCCCAATGTGAGGAGCTGCTCCATCTTGCATAAAGACAGTGGGTTGTAAACATTGTCGTTCCTGTAAAGCAGGAATGTTTAGTGATGACAAACGTGGGCTGAAGGATTCTCTGGGCTCTGACTGCACGTTGATTTAGAGGTTTTATGGGTTTGTATAAGAAATATTTGATAAAAGTCACCTGGTGGTCAAAGTATGTACTACTTTTTTTAATGCAGAAATCTTTTCCCGTGATCTATTTAACGTATATTCCAAGTTTCATCAAAATCTGATAAGCAGAACAGCCTCTGTAGGCCTCTGGATAGTGTAACTTTAATTATAACCGCCTGGTATTTACTGCTACTCAAATAACTTTAAATTTTAATTTAAAAAGCATGTATTTAAAATACGTCTTTTTTAATGAGAAGCGCTGCTTAGATATTTCAATTTTAAGTACTTTCTTCTTCTCCTGATAAGATCTGAGCTTAGCTGAGATAAAGGGTTCTAAATTTATTTTCTCATTTTCAAGGCGTTCCCCACTTCGCTTAGCAGAAAGCTGTCAAGAGAATGTTATGTCAAGAATTTCTTTAAAACATGCCCTGTCCATTTTTCACAACTGACAGCTATTCTCGAGGGTCAGCCTAAGAGTGTTTCCACCAATATAAACATGACCAAACATTTTATCTTTATTTTTTTATACACTCCCTTTCTCAGACATGAAGTACTAGTCCTTTTTCATGGTATTTTGCTTTTTCCACCTAAATAATACAAATAATCATTTTAAAAGCGTAACATGAATCTAAAATAGATTAAAACTGATTAAGAGTTACACTTGATTACCATTAATTAGTAAATTGTGCAGAAAATGTAGTTGACTTTGAAACTGTGTGTTCAAAAACATTATCTGCAGCATTTTCTTAAATGTGAAACAATCGTTTTTCATATAATATTTTACATAATAACCAAAACCTCTTATTACAGTTATCAGTAGAGAATAATAGGATTGTAACATCACATAAAACTAGATTGATATTTACTGTATTTCACACACATATTAAACTTAAGCTAATGTTGTGGCTTTATGTAAGGAATAAAGATAAGAAATTAAAAGTGAATGCTTTGTTTTATGGACAAATAAGGTAGAAATTAAAATAAAAAAAATATTTTAAGATTTTATAAATTTTTGCTATTTGTTAAGGTATCCGACTAACTCTAAAATCATGATTTTTTTCAAAAATTGACAAATTTTTTTATGATTTTATTTTATAGGCCGTCTTAATAGCTTTATAAAAATACCAAGTTTTTTTATTTTTCATTCACTACTACAAAAACTACAAGTGCTTTCGTAATAGCAGATACCATAACTTTACACAAGATGTCAAACTTTAAAATGCGTTTTACTCGAATATGTTTTTTTCGATTGCTCAAAAAGTTTTTAATATAATTTGCTGACATTTTTTGTGTATTTTCTGTATAATAGTAGATGTGTTTTAATCTTCTGATTTATCGATCACTGTTTCATTACAAAATTTACTGTTTTTTATGTGAATATAATCACTGTTTTTTTAAACAATTTTATATAATAACTAAGATAAAGTGCTCTAGTTTTTGTAAAAATTAAAATATCTCTTATCCTGAAGGTCATTTCAAACATGAATAACAAAGTAACATATCAAAATTGAAAAATTGAGAATTTGTTCATAAAATTTTTGTACAGAGAGTCCCCCATTTATGTAATTTTGTGTAGACTTTTAAGGGTTTTTTACATTTTAATAATAATAAATTTCTTTTTTGCTTTCAATTTTAGGATTTTTTTCTTAAAATAAACTAAATAAATCTAAAAATCACAAAAAAAATCCCCATATCTCCATTTATTCCAAAAAAAGTTCTCGCAAGTAGTCGGATATCTTAAGCTTTTAGAGTTCGTTTTTTTCTATGTATAGAGTATTGTTAAGTGAAAATATATAAATGACAGTAAATAATACAATGTATTTTACTTACATAAATTTTTTTAGCTGGAGCACAAAGGATAAACAAAGGCACTAAAAGCTACAAATTCAAATAATACAAATTTGTACACAACATACTTTAAAATAAATTAGACACTATCATATATACAAATATCTCATACTTCACAGTGACAGCAAAATATTTACCACCAATTGGTTTCGGTCATCCCATACAACTTGAAGATTCCTTCATTTTTTTTCTTGTCCTTAGAAACGCTAAAAGAAATTGTTTTCACTTTAGAGTATTTACAATCTATTGGAGGTATTTTTTGCACGCACCTTTTCGTAGCTCTTCCATGATCGAACGAATTGATTATCGATTTGAAATTGAGGTATCTGAGGATTCTCTGGAAGTTATCCATGAATTCTGTGCAACTGTGTCAAGGAATTGTAAAAAACATGAACAAGCCATTACGCTTTCCTTAAGTTGTTACTTAATTGGACGCTTTTTTCACTTTTGTTGAAATAAGATTACAGTTAAAGACATGTTTTGGATTTTACATCAGTTTCTAGCCAAAAATAGAGGCCAAAATTACCCGGCTTATATTTGCCCTTAATTTTGGCCTCTATTTTTGGCTGGAAACTGATGGAAAATCCAAAATAATGATGAGTCTGTATCTTTATTAACATGGTAGTAAATGTCAATTAACGTTTATTTTGTGCTCAGGAGTACAGCTCAAATAATAATTATCAATCAGTTTGTATCCGGTTTCAGAAGTTAGATTAAATTTCTGCATGACCAAGTGTTCTATTCTGCTCTTTTACTCATAGAATCTGATGTATATTTTCTTGCACTTTTTGTGATATTATCTCTTTAAGGTATCCGACTGCCCAAAAATCATGATTTTTTTCAAAAATTGACAATTTTTTTTTATGATTTTATTTTATAGGTCATCTTATTAGATTAATAAAAATACCCCAAGCTTTTTATTTTCCTTTCACTAGAACAAAAACTACAAGTGTTTTAATAAAAGAAGATGCCATAACTTTACATAAAATGTCAAACTTTAAAATGCGTTTTACTCTAAATGTGTTGTTTTTTTTTTTTCGAAAAACTCAAACGGGGACAGCGATTGCTCAAAAAGTTTTGGAAATATTTTGCTAAAAATTTTTCTGAATGTTTTGTATAACAGTAGAAGTGTTTTGACTTTCAGATTTATCAATCACTGTTTTATTTCAAAATTTACAGTCCTTTATATGAATATATAATAACTGTTTTTTTAAATCAATTTCATATAGTCACTAAAATAGAGTGGTCTACTTTTTGTAAAAATTAAAATATCTATTATCTTGATAGTCATTTCTAACATGAATAACAAAGCAACACATCGAAATTGAAGAATTGAGAATTTGTTCAAAACATTTTTGTACAGAGCGGGCCCCGTTTATGTAATTTTTAGTACATTTTCACCATTTTTTTCCCCTTTTAATAGTAATAATTTTTTTTTCTGTTTTTAATTTTACGATTTTTCCTTAAAATATACTAAATAAATCTAAAAATCACAAAAAAATCTCCATATCTTCTTTTTTTCAAAAAAAAAAAGTTGTCGCAAGTAGTCGGATACTTTAACTTAGATGGTCCCAATCTTTGCAAAACATATAATCTGTATAAAATTTTGATTGACCTATTACCATACGAGCATTTAATATTCAAAATACTAGTAGTGACATACTAGTTGCTATCTAATCCAAGTTGACGTCATGATTCAGTAACTACATATAATCTCAAATGTGCTTCATTATTGGTTTCTTCACAATCACACCGCATGCCAAAGCAGGATTTATTACAATATTACGAAAAGCAAATCATGCAGGTCCATTTAAAGTTGTCACAATATGGCGAGCTGGAGGGCGACTTGTAACGGAAGCGGGGTTGTTAAGCTTTATCCGAGTACAAACACTGAAAGAAATGTATTTGTCGTTATTGCTGCCTGCATAAGAATTTGGTATTTTATTAGTTCATCCCTGCGGACGTCCATGCCCACAATAACGTCCGGATTCGGGAATAACAGAAAGAAACATATTGCCAAAACTTTCAACAGGATCACTGTCATTTATTTCAGAGCCCGATGAATTTTATAAAATCACTCTATCAATACGAACATCTTCGTCATTGCTGTCATCAATGCTAATACTTGAATCTAATGCTAAGCACTACAACAAGCACTACACAAGCACAATCCTATACATGCACTCTAGTCGCAATCGAAAGCTTTGAGAACGATGCTGTGGAAAGTGGCGTGGTGGTCATATTTCGCATGTAGCTCTATCATGACAATTTTTTCTTGAAAAGTTCTGTAATATGCCGGCTTCCTTAGATGCATTCACATTTCAAAAAAGAATATAAATGCTTATAATGTAGGATTATTGAAAGTGCTCGCACTGGAGTGAAGCCTAGTCTTCTTCATTGTTATGCATCATCATAACGAAGCTTAACTAGAGTTTTACTTTTGTACTCTTAGTCATAACGATTGGAGTTGTGTCCCCATGCACATTAAATTATCCGAGTACGTTCGGAACCGTGATTTTAAAAAAAGCGCATAAATGTATAGTTTTCATAATATTTAGTGTCACTTAGATTAGAATACATGTATAAAATTGTTTTAAGGACATTATGACAAAAATCATTATTTAAATACAATATTTTGGCAAAAAATTAACTTAGAATATCCTTTTTTCAAAATCACCTTTGGTGAAAAATGATTCTATTCTGACAATATTTTGCCTGTATATATAGCTCAGACATCTCTACAGAGGTTCAACTATGATTTTTGAAAAATTCACATTATTTTCAGAGTTACAACCATTTGAAATAATTATCGGTGTATTTTCTTAAAATTTTCCCTTCTGTTTTCGTAAAACATGGATAAACCGACTTCAAAGTTATGCATTTCAAAAATTCTAGTTGAGCCTCTGTACAGAGGTCTGAGCTGAATACAGGCAAAATATTATTATAATAGAAGTATTTTTCGCAAAAGGAAAATATTTTGAAAATGTATCATTCTATGTTCATTTTTTGTCAAAATATTGTACTTAAATAATTTTTTATTGTAATACTATTCCCCATTTTTTATACATTGTCTAATCTAAGTGACGCTAAATATCATAAATATTATCCATTTACACGCTTTTGCAAAATCACGGTTCCGAACGCAGTCGGATACCTTAAAAGTGGGAGATCGGGAAATCGAAAACAGCCTTTTAACGGAAAATGTGTCCTAATTTTGTTATAAGGATAAAAATAATCCCCTTTAACTATTTTATAAGTATTTCTGTATTTATTTATTTTAATAAAAATATAGAAATGAGAGAAGTTATAATACACGCTTGGAAGTATCTTAAGAAAAAATAAAAACACGAGCTGTGTGGTGATCACTTTTATATTGAAATAAAGTTGGATAAAAAGTTAAAATAACACCAAAGGTACTGCTAGTGTTAAAACTGAATTATAAGTATTATAATTATATATATACTGTAAACAAATTAATTCTACATAAATGAATATTTATAATAGACATACAAGAGATAAAACCCCGCTTTAATCATATAATTAATTTTAAGGTCTACCATAAATACATATTTAACCAACACAAAGATAAATTTTCGATTCTTTCTTCTTGGATACACGCCAAGATGAAAAAATAAATAAATAACGTCTCACAAATTGACGTACACGGAATATTTTTCATTTAATTATTATAAAAATCAACATTATCATCCATCGGAGTTTTTTAACGAAAAGGAAGGTTTTTTCGTGATAATTTTTATTATAATATTTGAAAACAAACTCAAAAGAGTAGAAAAAAAGAGTATATTGTTCCTAAAAACTAATGAAAATTATAAAAATTTCAACTCTGTGGTAAAAATAATTTTCGAAAACTATTTTTCTCTAATCAGAATCCTAGACAATCAGTTAAATTCTTTACTGGATACGTTTCTTTTAAGTGTTTTTTTTTAATTCATATTTTTACAATGAATGAAATACTAAGCTTAAGACAAGAAGATAATACATTTCAGGATGTATTCAGAAGTTAATAACCGCTTCCAATTTCGTTTCAAACAGTATTAAAAATATATTTTTTAAAAATACAAAAAAAACTTTCAAAAATATTCTCACACATATATCCTTTCGTAAAAAAAGTGTTAAAGAAACTTAAGAAAAATGTATTTATGCATCTTTTCTTTTTCATAAAGCTGACTTCGGGAATGTGAAATTTACTTCTGCGTATATGAATAGAAATTGACATATATATGAATACATAAGAATGTTTGATATTCGAAATACTTTTAACACGCTTTATTTATTCATTTAAAAAGTAAAAAGTGCATTCAGTATTTTCTAGCAATCGTGAATATTTTTTTAAAAATAGAATTCGTTTTTACAGACCATTTTAGATTATACCTTGAGCTTTGTCTTGTTCAATGAAAAAAATAATCAGACTCCTTTATTTGTACTCCGTTTTTAACTGCTTTTAAAATGATATTAAACATTAATTTCTATTAAACGATATCTGGGTTCACCACCTTTTGAAATCAAATATTGTATTTGCCTTTAAATGAATTTTGTGGGAACGTTTTTGATATACGAAGAAAATCAATGATTGTGTATTTAAAAATAAAGCCTTTCTCCTACTTATATAAATACTTGTTTCTAATTAATTATTTATTTCAATATTTCTATGGAAACGTATTCATGTAAAAATAATTTCGAAATATTCAAATAAACTAAATATCATTCAAAGAAGAAGAATATAAAAAATAGACATCGAAAAGCTTAATAGTTTATTTTATATTCTACACTATAACTAAACTAAATATCATTCAAAGAAGAATAGAAAAAATAGACATCGAAAGCTTAATATTTTATTTTACTCTACACTATAACTAAACTAAATATCATTCAAAGAAGAAGAATAGAAAAAATAGACATCAAAAGCTTAATATTTTATTTTACTCTACACTAAAACTAAACTAAATATCATTCAAAGAAGAAAAATAGAAAAAATGGACATCGCGAAAGCTTAATATTTTATTTTCTGTACAGTGTATGCTTTCAATAGAAAAGAAAAAAAAACATTCTTCTTTACATTTATTTGAACAAAGTACATCTGCAAGTTCAATTTCGTCATTTCCCCTCGTTTTTTTAACAGTGCACTTTTTTTCAAATATATCATAGGTTTAAAAATATGAGCGATAATAAGAAATAAATACGAGGGTTGAGGCAAAAGTCATGGCAACTATTTTTTTTTCTTGAAAATACCAGTCCGGTTGGAAAATGTGACATATACAGACGAAAGTTCAAGGTGTTAACTACATGTGTGGACAATGAATAGCACTGAGAAATATGGTAACACACTCATTTATTACGGTAGTATATACAGGGCAGTATGGCCTTCACGGGGTAAAAGAATGACAACACAGAACACATAAAGTTGACTTGACATGACAAACCTGGGTCTATAGACCCTTAATGTAATCCATGAGCTGTTCGATGACGGCACATGCCAAGTCGGTCCGTACACTATCCGGTCGTCTCAAACGTTACTCATGATTGGTTGACACACGTCCTTGCTAAAACTTTCCTATCCACCGTGCTATTTTACGGTATGGTAGGGCATTATTCTCAAAGGCTTCCACTAATTCATGTGACATTCCATCGCATTTCTATCTCGGAGAACGGCTATTTTGATGTAAGCGCGCTGCTCAACACGGATTACTTCCATCTCCCATGAACTCACCAATTGACTGACTGATTTCACAGCCCTCGCTGCGCTACTAACAGCTATCACAGAGCCATCTGTTGTTCTGCATACACACTATGACTGCAGAACTTCCATACAACACATATAAGTTTGTGATCCGTTCACATATCTACAAGAAAAAAAAAATAGTTGCCGTGACTTATGCTCTAACCCGAGTTTTCTTTAACAGAAATTATAAAACTATGCAGAAATGAAATGTGCACTTTTAAAGCTATATATTGGCTATATATAAAACTTATGCGAAAATTATTTGAAGATGAATTTTACACCTTTTTTTAAATTTGATTCCTTGAACTTCTTACAAAACATATAGTATGACTTGTTAAGCAATATGTTTGATCAATTTTTGTATACTTATGGACCTATAAATAAAAAGCATGCATAAAACATTCTATAACTTAATTACTGACAATGACTTTAATTCCCCTTGATTTCTGAACCTGATAAAAATAAAATAACCTAAATTTTAAACTAACTGCTATAATTAAATGCAAATTTTAAATTAGCTATTATAATTTATTTCCCATAAGAAATACTGGCACCTGTAAAAAATATTTTAAACACAAATGTTTTCAAGTAAATCTCATTATTTTTATCCTATTTCAAAATTTTATTTTTTAAGTATACAAATATGTGTATGCGCATGTGTATCTGTTAGTTTGTTCACAATGATTGGAAATTGGTTTAATTGAGATTAAATGGCTTATATTTGTATATATGTGATGTGTCTAGAAACTAAGCACCTCTTTTTTTAAAAAAATTTTATAAAAAAAAACCTTTTTCTCAAAATAAAACTTATTTTCACCTGAATAAGCATATCGAATACTATTTTTCTACATAGTTACCACCGTTCTTCAGACAATTGTCATATTAGTATTGACATTTGTCATATACCAATTTGTGTATACTTTCTTCAAAGAAAGATGACACCAATGAATAGATGTATTGCTTAAAGCTCTATGGCAACTCATCATAAAGCAATCATATTATGAACCGTATTTCCGAATTTTCTCATTCATTTTTTTACCAAACTATCATTGACAACTAAAGGTTGCCCACTCCGTACGTCTTCTTGAACATTGATGGGCCCATCATTAACATCAAACCACTTTTTCCCCAAATATTACTGTTAAATTTTCGGGGAATTAAATTTTTTCCTTTTAAAATCAAAAATTAACAAACTTAAATTTTTTCAAAAAAGCTCAGGTTAAAATTTTTCAAAATAAAAAAAAAAAGAAAAGAAAATTTTTTAAATTTATATTTTGGTATAAAAAGGAAAATTTTTTTTTTTAAGGGGTTTAAGTGGAATTAAAATTTAAAAGGTTTTTTTTTTGCCTTTTTTAATTGGATAAAAAAAAAAATTTTAAAATAAAATTTTTTTTTAAAAATTGTTAAATTTTTTTTAGGAAATACTTTTTTAAAAAATTGTTTTTTTCTAAAAAAGGGAAAAACTTAAATTAATAGTACCTTTTAAAAATTTATTTGGAAAATTAAAGCAAAGGGTCAATTTTAGAAAATTAAATAATTGGGGTTTGTTTGGAAGGGTTCAAAAATACGGGTTTTAAATTATTCAAAACCCTGGTTAAAATTTTAAAAACCCCATAAAAAATAAACCCCAAAAAAACTTTTCGCATCCCATTTAAAAAAATTTTCACACAAAATTCTTTAATTAACAGGGTTTAATGGTTAATATTCCAAAAATTTACCGAAAACTTTTTCCAACCTTTTAATTGTGGGTGGTTTAATACTTTTGGTAAAAAACTTCTGTTTTTTCTTTTTCCATTTGTAAAAATTAAGCGTACCTATGGGTAAAAAAAATAAAGCCGGGCTGAATGAAAAATTAATTTTTAATTTAAAGGGGTTCAAAAACAATTTCAAAAGCCATTTTGCCTTCGGGGCCCACCCGGGCCCCCATAAAAACCCTTTTTCCCATCTCCATGTCCTTTTCTAAAATTTTTAAGGTGGGGAAAGGTTTTTGGGGCAAACCCTTCCCCCAAAACAATTAAAAAGGGTTTTACCCGGCTTTTAAACAGGAAAACATTTGTTTTTTTTTTAAAAATTCGTTAAACCCCACACGGGGATTTTTTTTGCAGTCAATCTTATGTTTTTCCCTTCTGGGAATGATTTTTTTTATCCTTTTGTTTTCTACACCCTAATTTCTCCAGATTGAGAATTTTGCTGATCTACCCAAATAGCTGAAAATAAATGTATGCTTGTGCAGCTTTGAATATATCCCAGTCATCCCTGAACCCTTTTTAAAAAACAAAAACAATATAATTTTATTCTATTGACAAAAACTGTTTTTTATTTTCCATATACTTTTATAGGGACTGCATTTTTATGTTTCCCAATTTTAGAAAAACCCTTTATAGCTATTTCTATTGAAATTACTTTTTCTAAAAAAATGTATGTAAAAATTATTTCCTTATTTAATTAAGGTTTTCCGAATACGTTGGGAAAACATTTTTTAAAAAACCCATAAATGTATTTTTCAGGGATATTTTGTGTCATTTAATTTAAAATAATGTAAAAAAATTTTTAAGGAAACATTATGAAAAAAAATTTTTTAAATAAATTTTTTTGGAAAAAAATTAAAGAATAATTTTTTTTTCCAAAATTTTTTCCCCTTTTGAAAAAAAATGCTTCATTGTATTAATATTTTGCCTGTATATAGCCGAACCTCTGTTCAGAGGCTAAACCCAAGGGGTTTTTAAAAAATTCAAATTTTTTTCAGAGTTAAAAACCTTTTTAAATAATTATCGGCTATTTTTTTTAAAAATTTTCCCTTCTTGTTTTTGTAAAACATGGATAAAAAGACTTCCAAGTTCTGCGGGGTTTTAAAAAATTTAGTTGAGCCTCTGTAAGAGGTCACCGTAATGCAAAAAATTAATAAATAGAAGCATTTTTTTCAAAAAAAACATTTGGAAAAAAGGGTTTTTCTTTAATTTTTTTCCAAAATATTATATTTAAAAAATTTTTTTGTCATAATGCCCTTAAAACAATTTTATACATGTATTTAAATCCCGGGAAATAAATATTAAATATTACCATTTAACGCTTTTAAAAAATCAAAAGGTTCCCAACAATCGGAAAACCCAAAGGAAAAGGGTTAACCCCCTTTTTTTTTTAATTAAACCCGGTTTTCGGGGAATTTTTTTTTTTATATCTGTTTTCCGGGAAACCCCTCTCTTTGGATTTTTTCTTTTTTTAACTTTGAATTGGGAACCCAAAAATTTAAATTTTTTATGTTTACCCAAATTAAAAAATTTACCTTGGGGAAAATTGGTAAGGGGAAAACCAAAATTTTAAATTTTTAAAACAAAATTTTCCAAAAAAATTTTTAAAACATCTGGATTTAATTTTCCCCTAAAAAGAAAAAACAATTTAATTTCCCCCGAAATAATAAAACTTTCCGTTTCAAATAATTGAAAAATAAAAAAATTTTATTTCCATTTTATTTTCTTATCCTTGAAAAATGTGGAAAAAAATTCAAATTTAAATTTTTTTCCCAAAAATAAAAAAAAATTTCTGAAGGAAAAAAAAAATTTTAAAAAACTGCAAAAAACCCAATTTTTTTTATTTAAAAAGTGAAAAATTTCTTAAAAATTTGATTAAAAAAAATAGGTTTTTTCCCTTTTAAGGGAGAAAAAATTCCCCAAAAATTAAAAAAATTAATCTAAAGTAAAATTTTATTTTTAATAATAAAAACTTACCGGGTTTAAAGGGAAATTTTTTTTTTTAAAAAAGAAAATTTTTTGCTTTAAAATTTATTCCTAAAAATAAAAGGTTTAAAAACATTTTTATTTTGTTTTAAATAACTTTTTTTCTTGGTTTTCCTTTAAAAATAAAAAAGCTTTTTATTTTTTTTGAAACAATTCCTTTTTTAAATTTAAGCATTTTTTAAAAAAAAAAATGAAAATTTTCTTGGGAAATTTAAAAATTATTTATCTTTTTTAAATTTTTTAAAAAGTCCCCTTTATATTAAGTTGAAACCCAAAGAAATTCCCTTTTCAATGGATACCGCCCCCGAAATCTCCGGCAATGAGCAGGTTTATAACCTTTCCCAAAGGGGGAAAAAAATTTTTTCAATTTTTTAAAAGCAGTTTATACCTTTCTGAAACTGGGTACAATAGCCAGACGTGGAAACTTCCCATATATTTAAAAAAATTTTTCCGGCTCTTTTAAACCTTGGGTTTTAAAAAAACCAATAAATGGATATTTTTTCTGATATTTAGTGTCACTTAGATTAGAATACATGTATAAAATTGTATTAAAATTTTGACGAAAAAATTATTTAAATACTGTATTTCGGCAAAAATTAACTTTAACCTTTTTTTAAAATGCTCCCTTTTGTAAAAAATGCCCTATTATAATAATATTTTGACTGTATATATCTAAGTCCTCTGTACAAAGGGCCCCATGATTTTTAAAAAAAATTTACATTATTTTTTAAAATTCCACCATTGAAATAATTATGGGTTTTTTTCTTAAAATTGCTCCCCCCTGTTGTCGTAAAACATGGATAAACGGACTTCGTTATATTTTTAAAAAATTCTAACGCAACAAAAGAGGTCTCCCATATACAGGAGAAATTTTTATAATAGAAGCATTTTAAAAAGAAGAATATTTTGAAAAGGGGGTCATTCTATGTTATTTTGTCAAAATATTTAAAATAATTTTTTTTTAATTATTTTTAAAAACAATTTTATATACATTTTCAATCTAAGTGACACAAAATATCATAAATTTTTAACCTTTAAAATCAGGGTTTCCCGTCGGATATTAAAACTTTTATTCAGTCTTATTTACAACCTATGGATCTTTAGAAGGGAACATTGAGTTATTATAGCGTTTCTCAAACTTTGGGGTGCGACATCCGTGAGGGGCGTGATAACTTTACAAGGGGGCGCATGCATATCAAAAAGTCAAAAGTAAAAGTTTTAAAAAATTGCAAATTTACCGAATGGAAGCAAAGCAGAATACATTCTGACATAATAAAAAAAGTAAAATACACATTTACATTGATATAATATACTTATAAATGCATCTGTACTGCAAAATGTGTTTGATGATTAATTTATCAATACTAAGTTAAGAACAAGATTAAAATCATTTCTAGTGACTCCTATGGGCTTGTCATATACAAAATTATACACAAAATTTAATACTTACCTTGATAATTTGTGCAGTTTATATTTAAAGTCATATTGTAGCTTAAGTATGTATCTTTTAGTACGTTAATTTTGAAATCAATACATTGTTATTGTATGGAGGGGGGCGTGATGAAAATTATGATGGAAAATTGGGTCGCAAGTATTGAAAGTTTGAGAAGCACTGAGTTAGTATATTTTTAAAAGAGTAATTTGGATTTCCAGATAAGATATTAGTTACTTGCTTATTCTGAAAGCAATATAAAAATAAATCCTTCATTTTAATTTATAAATAGAGAACTGTGTTATATGCATACTATACGATTATAAATACATACCATTATAAATACATCTTCAGCTATGAGACCCGAATTTCCCCTCAACTTTCCAATAACCTTACCCTTACTGATGCTGATGGAACAGCCAGACGTAAACTCACCTCCCATCCAGGTAAAAAGCACTTCATATAAGATCTTAATTGTAACAGAGTAATTATAACCATCATAGCCAGACTACGTACAAGACATTTTAAAGGGATGAAAGTATCCCCTGATGACCAAAGAAGTTATAATACTTGCCCTAACTACCCTGAAATTCAACTTTCTCCTAGTCATATTTTTAAGGGGACATGGTACGATTTACGCAAAAATTTTTAATTTAAGGATTTTCAAAATTTTTTTGGTTGTCTACTATGTGTGTATACTATTTAAAAATATTTTGTGCTTATAAAATTTCATAAAATGCTAGCCATTTAATTTTTTAAGGAAATTTGTGAAGTGATTTTAAAATGCTACTCCTCCTACAACACTTTACGTACACGCATGAAATTTGATTTACAAATACATCAAACTATGTATAACAAAAGTTAGTATGGGTTTTGCGATGACATGATTGGTATTCGTACAATATTTCTTTTTATGAACGCTTATTGAAAATTCCTTAAAAAATGTACAAATTCTGAGTTCAATTATTTTTTAAAAAATAAGTATTACTTTGATAAAACAAATGCATACGAACTTTTGTAACATGTACTATTATCATTAGGTAAAAAAAATTCAAAGCATTAGCAATAGAAAAAAAGCCTTAGCATTTTAAATATGAGAGACAAACTAGTTATTTTATCTTTCCAGAGATAAGAGTAAGTTTAAAAGGTTTATTTGCCATAGGAATGTGAATAAAACGGAACGTAAAAACTATCATAATTCTGCTTTTTAAGTTTAGAGCTTTCAAATTTTGTGGGGTTATAGAAAGTATATAAAATAATTTAGTAAAAGAAACATTATATTTGATTTTTGGCCAATTTTTGTCAATTGAATCATACTGTGTCCCCTTAACTGTCCTTCTATATAGACTAGGTTCCACATCATAGACCTTAATCCCACGTACTATCAACGGTTTTTTATCGCTAAAAGTCGTTGATAGAGCAAGAGCCGTTTTGAACTCATTCGGTGCCATTTGATTTCACTACATGGACAAGACAGCAACAACTGTTTAAGAAATGTGTGATCAGTACTATTGTATTGTGCTTAAAAAAGTTTTATGACTCAGACCAAGGTTGGCTAAATTTTAGAGAGAAGCCAAGTGTAAAGAAAACAAGAAAGCCAAGGTATGAAAGAACCATTGTATACAAAGAGTCCCATACGCATGCGTAGGAAGGGAAAGGCAGCTTCCGTTAGCAGTTAAGATCAAGTTTGTTGCAAACTCCAATTAGCATTTGATTCTACAACATTTAAATACAGCTTTACGTAAGCTAATATTTTCCACATTCCTTCTAGAACTCTGAACTTCCGAACACATTATTATTTTTTTAGTTCAGCGCAAGAACAAACAATGTCAAATTATGATAATGTTGGATTTGAGATTTTAAGCATCGTGAAAAAAAGTTTTTACGAAATTTGAATTACACCATTAGAACTTTGTTCTGAAATTTCATGTTTAACCACTTAACGGTTTCTTTTTTTCCGCCATATTATGTCAAAAAGTAAGCATATTTTTGGCAACATTTTTAAGATGAAATAAATCAAATAAACTCAAATCAGCATTCAGAAACGTTATATCTATTGAATTTAAGGAATTATGCTAATTTTTATTTTCATTGAAAAAACATATTTTTCCTTAAAGTTGGCTTTTTTCCGAAGAAATACGAGAACTTCAAAGAACACTTTGCAAAAATGTATAATAGATTTTAAAAAAAATATTATTGTATTTACAGTATATTATTCTCTTAAAATTCTTTTTTTTTTGTGGTAAATTTTAAAACTGGGAGACTACATCCAACATCTTCCAACATTGCACTCGGAACAAAAATATCGTGTTTCTTTTCTCACCCGTTTTCCAAAAGCGTTTGTTTTCGAACAACACTCAAAACATTTCCTTGTTGATCTCAATTTTTTTGTCGGTGAGAAGAATTACTTCTAAAATTATTTTTCTATCAATCGTAAGAGACTGGGCAAAATTCCTTGTCCTATTTTCTCACTTACTGCTCATGTCTTTGAATAAGACGATTTATAATATGAAGCCTAAATTTTTTTCAAATGAGATAATTTTCCTCCCAGTTTCTGATATAAAACGAAAGTATTCCACAATGATGCATCTAAAAGATCAAAGAATATTTTTTTAATTATTTCTTGCATCTTTTTTTTTATTTTTTTGTTATTGGGTAATATGTAAAGGGTACTTCGATTTCATTCTATCATCCTGAAGAAGGATCTGATAACAACTTTCATTAACACAAGTCATTTACTGAAATTTCAGACTCACTATCAAAGTCAATATCAGAATTATATTTCTGTTATGAGTCTCTCATAATCACTCATTTTCTTCTATTTTAAGCTCCAAATGTAAGAAAAAAATAGTGTTAAAGATCTGTATACCGATCTAGTAAAAAGAAAATTCCCACCTTATCTATTCTAAAAGAATACAGAGTAAAATCTAACCTTGAAACCTGTTTAGGCAATTTTCTTTTGTAATCCTAACTTTACTCCACTATTAGACATCTGTAAGAAACATTGCACACTAAACGAGCAAACAATACGGGAAAATCACAGGATTACAGTATAATTATAGAGGATCACAGCTACCTGATTTTCCCGAGCATCACTAGGGCATATGATGGAAGTGTCATTTCAAGTGCCCGAGAGGCGTTCGGGAAAACTGGGCAGTAATTAAACAGTAAAAATTGACTTTGTTCCTGCCTTAAAAGTCCATTCACACTATTTTTACTAAACTTTAAACATGTCGTAAAATATGGAATGTGTTTTGTCTTTTGTTGTGGGTTTATGTGTATATCTTGCTTATATTTAAAAGTATTCCCAAACTCACATGTATGCAAGCAGGAAAAAATTACTGGAAATCACTTACAGCAATGCCTTTAAGTAGGAAAATTTCTACTTATAAGTAAAAATTATTTTTTCACTGATTCTCAATACACTTGGTCAATGAAGAATCATTTAAAACATAAATCTTAAGATATTGACTATCTTAAGTTTGTTTAAACGAAAATAAAGAAAATATTTCCACTAGATAATTATAAAGGAGAAAGAGAAAAGAAAATATTATATATTTTAGTAGATATAATTATTGGTTAATAATTTATACAGGTATTAGTCTAAAGAGCACAACCTTCGATACAAAATGCCGTGATTTGCTGAGCCTTTGCCTTTTTTCATTCTGTTATATATATATATATATATATATATATATATATATATATATATATATATATATATATATATATATATATATATATATATTAAAGTTCAAGAAATTAATGGAAGCATGTAAATCACTTGATTTCAGTTGACAATGAGAGTTGAATGCTTTGAACATATCTTTATCATAACTTAAAACAATATATTGTGTACTTATTTTAATTCATAGTATGCTTCGCTAGTTAAACTATTTCTTTTTTTTTAAAATAGAAATAGTTTTTTTGATTCATTATGTATTCATTAAGAAATTATTTAATAACGTTTTGCTTCTAAATTCGCTCAGAGATTTATAAGAATCCTCAATTATTATTAGTACTTGTAAAAGGATATTTTATGGTAACAGAGGGAGAAAAATAATTTGCACTTGCACATAGTGTAATTCTTCTTCTCTCCATTGGACATAGTGTTAAAAAAAACACCAAGAGTTAAGATTTATAATTTTTTTTCTATTATCATTGTGTAACAAGTATGTCATATATATGAATTAAAACATTAATTATATACATTTAAAATATCTACCTTTAATCGTGGGGGGCGAAGGCTAATGTGCAAATTTTTGCACATTATTTATAATCTGTGAATGCATCAAATATAAATTAAAGCAACGTTTTTAAAAAAACATTTAATATTATTTAATTCCATTTACATTCATTTTGATAGTGAAGCTCATAGCAAATATGTATTAAATATGCACACACATATGTATACACGTATGGTGTTATCATTATCAAATAATTACACGTTATCATTTGCCAAATTATTATACACATACGGTTCTTTGTCATTGTATAGAGTTAAAAAAGTAACCAGAAAGCATAAAATCTAGTTTTCCCGAATAGTCCATTTTTACATTAGATATGAACCGGATGGGTGGTGTGGTTCGTTTGTCACTGGCCTTCTGCAACTAAGGTTGCAGGTCCAAGTCGGTGGATTTTCATGATACAGAAAATCAACAGCGGCCATTACGAATGATTATATGGCATGTAAAAGGTCCCTAGAGTACATGTTTGGCATGGTAGCTAACGGCAAAATTAGAATCCTATTACAGGTTCGCATCATCAAGAGCTCAGGTGCCTCTCTCAGGGTAGGAAACTGGGAGTCAAAAGTGCTTGCGATAATTGGTATCGCCTATATAGTGCCACTCTAAAAAGTAATACCATCTCTCTTGGAGAATGTACTAGGTCTGCAAAGGTTAAAATACCAATGCGCAGCCCCATTAGAAAAAAAAATGTAAATAGCAGAATATAAATAAAGAAAGGGGCATCTGTGATCTCCATTGAAGTAAGTTGAAACTGATCAAGCAAAGTAAGAATCTGCAGAAATAATGCGCATTAATCAAAATTAGAAAAAAGAAAGAAAAATTAGATATGAAAAATATAATATAATTCAGGGTTTGTTTGCCATTAAAATACATAACGCTTTTATGAAAACAATTAAAATTATTAATTTTCTTAATAATCTGCATTTAATTAAAAAGTAGTTGAATTCTTCATCAATATTTATAGTTGGTTTCTTATCGATTTTATAAAAATACGCTCTCGAAATTTCTACCACGGAAATTAATAGTTATGAAGTTCTTGGTGCATCTAAAAAATCACATTTCATTGGTGTTGAGTCAAAGATTTATTCTACAGTATTCGAGATGAACACAAAATATGTATTTTTTCTATCTATTCCTTATATTTTGATTGTTTTGTAACTATGTTTAGTTTTAATTTTATTGATAAATTATATGTGAAACTTCTTAGGTATAAACAAGTAATATAAAAAAAATTAAGTCGATTCTTACTTGGAATGGATGAATGGAAAGTATTTCATAAATGATTGAAAATTTGAACGATATATATATATATATATATATATATATATAGTATTGTTTGTTTGCATCGTTATAACAATGCACACTCGATTTGGCTAGTTTGGCTGAAAAATCGGTTTTCAGCCAAACTAGCCAACTTTTGACATTGTTTTAACAGTTACATTGTTGTAATAATGGAGACGAATCTAAGTTGGCGTCGAAAACCAGTAATACATTAAATTTAATTTAATTAATGAATTATTATTTGAAAAAACTGTATTAACATCAAGTGTCATCCTGTACAAGTTTAAAAAAATCTATTTGAACTTGATTGGATGCATATAAAGTATTTTATTAACGATTGAAAACTTGAACTAGATAAATACAGATATATATATATATATATATATATATATATATATATATATATACTCTATATATATATATATATATATAGAGAGAGAGAGAGAGAGAGAGAGTGAGAAGGCTAATAGCAGGAATTGAAAAATTGGGGTAACTTTTATAAATGCGTATGGAACATCGACAACTACAATAAAGTTGTTCGATTCATCATTTCTTATTTTTTGGCTGTGTGTTACATTTCAGAACTTTAGTACCATTTTCTTTCTGAGCTCATTTATCCAGTTTGACAGTTCTACTCGTTGATCCATTTTTATATGTTGACTTTGGTTTGCGAAGTCTCTTGCGACACACTGAGATTGACAGTACCTAGTGGTTTCCCAAAAACATGTCCAGTCCATTTGCACTGTTGACAGTTATTCCTTTGAGATCAAACCGGAATTCCGGACCACTACTACACACCTTTTCTCTTCAAGAAAGGAGAGAGCACAAGACTGTTTTAATGATGATGATCCCATACATGAAGCTGCTGTCATTGAAAAATAATATTCACATGACTGTCCTCAAACAACAATTTTTAATATTTTTGAAACATAATTAAAATTGAAAATTTGTTATTTTATGCTACTTTTTGAAGTATTAACACCAAACAATTACACATAAAACAATTAATATAAAAAAAATTAAAGTCATTTTCTACTTGGGTCAACAACGAAAAAGTTTACTTAAGTTATTTTTTATTAAATAATTATAATTAATATAAAAATGTATATGCAGTCGAACCTCCATATTACGAATCTCTATATTGTGAATTTTTCTATATAGTGAACTTTTTCTTGAAACCAAGAACATTTCACAATTTTCTTCGTGAAACAACCTCCCAGTAGCGAAGTACATTTTTAATATAACGAACTTTTTCACTTATGTGATTTAATTTTTTTTTCTCTATTATCTTAGTATTTCTGGACATTTCGAGTTATTTTATCTTTTAATGTATTTTATGGTGGTCATAAATTTTGAACTGGTTTTATTAGGTGCCTAACTCACCGAGAGCCATAGAATTCTGGGCGTTTCATCCAAGAACTGCAATTTTATTCTTCATTGTCCAGTTCACTGGAACATCTTCGATAAAAAAATAATTTTATAAGATAATGTATGTTTAAAATTACCTGTACGCTTTGAATTAGAAAATGTCCTTAAAATTCTTTAATTTTAATATAAAATTATTTTCTTAGTGTTCAAAATACTGTGTATTTCTCAGCATTTTTTTTCTTGGTTTCCGCGCAGGTTTTTAATGGGTAAGATATATAAACTAAATACATACTAATTTACAAAAAGGTGTGAATAATTACTTTTTTATGTACAATGTTTATGAATTTAAAACTTGTTTTATGCGGTTTATAAAGTATATTGAAAGATGAACCTCTGTATAACGAATTTTCCGTATAACGAACTTTGTTTCGGGATTTAGCAACTTCGTTAAATAGAGGTCCGATTTCTCAGCATTTTTTTCTTGGTTTCCGCGCAGGTTTTTTTTTAAATGGGTAAGATATATAAACTAAATACATACTAATTTACAAAAAGGTGTGAATAATTACTTTTTTATGTACAGTGTTTATGAATTTAAAACTTGTTTTATGCGATTTATAAAGTATATTGAAAGATGAAACTCTATATAACGAATTTTCCGTATAACGAACTTTGTTTCGGGATTTAGCGAATTCGTTAAATAGAGGTCCGATTGTACATGTGACAGAGTCACAACAGTAAGCGGTAAAACACTTTTAAATTTAAAAGGACATTTTAAGCACATTAAATTTGTAATTACATTTTTTAATAAAATTTGAATATAATAGGTAAGAATTAAAAACCTGAAGGTAGGTTCAAAGGTAAAATAAGTAAGATTAAAACCAATATAAAAGGAATGCTGACGTCTAACAAGCACGATTATTTAGGTTTAAGTTAAAATCTTCATCACAAATTTAACGAAACCAGTTTATCCAATAGTCCTGCCGTCTGGAGAAATAATATCGTCTAAAATATATCTATATCTTTAACAATAATTAATCAACTAAATTTAATGAGAGAAAATGAATTATTATTTGAAAAAAACTGTTTTAACATCAAGTGTCATCCACTGCAAACTCAAAAAATGTATTTGAACTTAAGTGGATAAATAAAAATTATTTTACTAACGACTGAATATTTTAACAAGATATATATATAAAGAAATATATATAGGAGAGTGTGAACTAATAGTAGAAATTAAAAAAAAACAATATACCAGTTAAAAATAAATTTTTTTCACAAAGTAAAGTAATAAGTATATTAATTAGCTCTTTTTTCATTTATTAAAAGAGCTAAATTAAGATACTTCCCAGATAAAGCAAAAATGTTTTTAAAAACTATGTGCACTTTAAAGTAATGAATTTTTAATATAAGTGAATTGTAACCACAAGGTGTACTTATTTCCAATTTGTATCACAAACATTTGTTATTATTTCTGAATCTAACGATGAAAGATATACTTACATATTAGTAAGACATTTCCAGTTAAACTATAAAAATTTTAGTTACCATATTCTTTAAGTATAGCGTGATCTTTTTTATTCCAATTAAAATTTATTCTTTACATCAAATGCTACCATATAACTACTGTTGTACTAGTTCAACCCTACTTTTATATAAATTATTTTGTATATAAAATGTGTTCCTAAGTCAGCCATGTTTATAATACTGTAGAATCCATTTATTTATTTATACAATAGAACCTGATTTTGTGCGGTTATTTTTTATGCAATTTTATTTTTGTTCGATTTGCTTTGTGCAGTCTTTTTTACATGCGGTGTACTATTTTCAACGGTTTTGGCGATACTGTAATGTTTTCTATCGGTGTACATATATACACTTCAAGACGCTCTCTGTTCATTGGTTATAAACATTCTCTCGAGAACGCATGCTCCATTGCTTTCTCACAACGCAAAAACAGCCCACCCTTGATTGAAGACGAAACTTTCAATGACAGGGAGATCTTCAATAATTTGATAGATTATGAAGGCGGGCATGAAAACCGGATTCTTTGAGAGCGGATACAATATATGCTGCTGGGATTCAGCTTTCCAACAAATCGGAAAAACATGTTCATAAAATAAATACCAATTCCGAAAGGAGTTTGAAATTACCAAACAACTTCGATCATGCATATCTCGTTATCGTGACGTTTACAAGCAACTGACCAACTGACGGTCATCGCAAAATCTTATCATTTTAAGGTGCCAAAAAATAAATCGGTAAAATCCTAGGAGAGCCCACACCATTGGCGACAAACCGAAATAAGCGTCAAGCCAGAAACGAGATGGCGCCAAGCGAAAACGACAATGGCGGCAAGTGAATATAGCGGAATAAGGTGGATGCGTAATGAAAATATATGTAAGCAATACTGAAATTTTAACATTTGAGATAAATAATATAAAAACAGCACTTACTTTCTTACTAGTGATCTTTTCCAAGTGGAGGGTATGCGTAATAATGATTTTAAAAAAGTCCTTAAGGTTCATCGCTGCTTTAAATGATCGTGTGATCACCGCCATATATATTCTCCATTCAAATCCATCCAAAACTGCACTCTTTCGTTTGTATAATCCCACTCGCTCATTACATTTAGGACATTCATAACTCGAAACAACCAATCCTTCCTTCATACACCATTCAATCAATTCTTTCTTACCTTTCACATTCAACAAAGTAAAAAATTCTAAGGTATATTCACTCACACAAGCAGCCATACTTCCAACCCAGTGTCCAATAACAAAATGAAATTCGAAATGCCCACCGACAAAATACGAAAATTCCAGAAATAGTTAGGTTTATCTTACCTAGTGTATCAAAGTAGGGTTACCAAGATGGCGCAATTATCACCAACCAAAATAATTCACGCCAAGGGTGTGGGCTCTCCTAGGACTGAACCAATAAATCAATTGAAATTGTATCCTCAAGAGACGAAAGCGATTTTGTACTAATTCAGGACAAGAAGATGCGTGCTTTGGATTATGATGAGTAGCAGTGAATTATGTATGCGCATTTTGAAAATTTCTCCATGATATACTGTGATAAACTATCTGTCACGTTTATTGGTGTTTGGAAGTTAGAAGAAAGATCAGCCATAGTCAATCCAATTCTAATTCATTTCTCTTTCGCTTAATTTAACAACCCAAGGTAGGAAATACACTTCTAAATACAGGAGCAATTACACGGTAGAAAAAATACTTAATATTTAATTAGAATTCAATTAATTTACTCTCTTGGAGTGCTTTGGTTATCTACGGTCTAAATTACCGTAATTTCATTCTCATTTGCTCGACCTCTAGTCGTTATTATGTAATTCTAACTTTATCGACTAAATCGTCAATTAACAATATTGGATTATTCAGCAATCAATCGTCAAGTAACTCTCAGCTACTTTCCCCTAATACTAACATTACGTACCTAAAATTTAATGCTTAAATATAACCCTTCATAAACCGTATTTTTTCTTTTTCGGGAGAAAGTTTTCAATAGAACAACATTTAAATGAAAGCAATTTACCCCAAGGGGACTAGTGGGGGCTCGCGGATAGACCCGTTAAAATACAATGAGAAATTAAACATTTTTAAATGTTTCCATGTGGAATTTAATTATTTATTTTGTTTGGAAGTACTTTCTCATAAAATTCTTGAATAATTGACATATTTTTTTAAGTGCAACTTTTTTTATGCGGTCCCATTCCACCGCATAAAAAAGGTTTTTGTAGTATGTCTACAAAATTGTTTGTTATATGAAAGTATTTATGAAATTCTCGAACATTTTTTGTGCGATTTCTTTTATGTGGTTCCTATCTACCGCACTAAAACAGGTTTAACTGTATATTTTAAAAATTATATTATTTTTATAATTTCTAATATATCCTTTCTAAAATCTTATGTCTGGTTTATCTTACAAATTCGGTTTTTTTCAGTTTTGATGATTATTTGATTGTTGATTATTCATCTCTCTATAATTGAGAATTTTAACTATATATATACGAGGGTGCTTACAATAAAAAGTTTACAAGTCGAATAAAAAAATGTTTATTAACAATAGACAGAAAATACAAAAGGGAAATAAGAGGCATACTTGACTATCACTTTTCGGCATAATCACCAAGTCTATTCAGGCATTTATCAGAACGCAGAACCAACTTGCTTAACCCATCTTGATAGAAATCATGTCCTTTCTATTGAGCTAGGTCTCGGCGGATGATTTCCCAGCACTGTCTTGGAAAATCGCAGTATCAAAAATGATAGGCTGCACGCTACCATGGCTCAGTGACTGCTATGACGAGACTTCACGTAGAGTTATCCATCGATCATTATGAATCATTTCTCAAATTTCTGACCCTGGCTCATTTCAGTCATTGAAGAACTTGGTCAGCCGCTTTTTGTCATATTGCGGCTTTCGACATCCTTCCTGCCTGATTGAAGTGGCCGCGATAGCCGAGTAGTCAAGGTATCAGATTGTGGCTGGCATGTCACAAGTTCGAGCCCAGTACCACTAAAGACCCGCCGTGTAGGGGAATGATGCACGTTAAATCTGTCGAGAGCTCAAATGTCCTCTCGTTGGTGTGGTATCTAGGTGAGGAGCATGGCAGCTCAGGTATCATCCTCGTCGCTTTGACCATGGTTCAAAATTACGTGGTCCGTCACCAAACGCCCTCGTGCAGCTGAACAGTGCGACGTTATTGCCCCCACCACCTCACTGCCTGATTGAAAAGAAAGTGACAATACCTCGCTACATGCTGTTCGCTGCTCATTGCAGATGCGGACATTCTTTGTCTATAAAAATCGAATCACGGTTCGCACTTCCATAAGAGACCAATTTTCTCAGAGTCTCGCCATTTCAATCGTCTTGAACCGCAACTACCTACCCGCAAACCAGCTGTATGAAAAGTAACGCTATATTTGTCTCCAATCTAGGGAAACAAAATTTATCCACAATATGTAGTTTTCAAATACTGAGGCTTGTAAACTTTTTTTTATCTACCTACGTAGGTATATTGTATATATATAAATCTAATATATATAAAGATTTTTCCCAATAAAATGTTTTAATGCAAACGAAATTGTCACTACGGCTATTTTTAAGAAATCAATTCTTCCAGAAAAATTGAAGAGTTTATAATACTTTTTATACACATTTTAATATTTTTTTTATTTTTGGAAAATGAAGATTTAAATTTTAAAATAAAATAGATTGTTTTATAAAAATAATTGTTTATAAACGTCTGCTAAAAATATTTATTTTGCTCAATAAATTTACATTTAAATTTAGCATATTCATTTTCTAAATATAAACAAACATATTGAAATAAATAAATTTATTACTTCGATTATATTACCCTCGTTTAAAGGCCGTGTTCCATTCTTCGTTTCGGCATAAATCTTTCAAGAAACACAATTACCTTTACAAACCTCAGCTGTCACACCAAAAAATATTTTGCGTAACATTTTAACCTGAAATAAATGAAGATTTTCGATCTAAGAATGAAAAATGACACCGCGTCATCTATCTTTTTATTTCTGTGATGATCCACAGAATAATTTGTTAATCCAACTCACGTTATTTTTTGACTACTTGCGCTTGGAACTCAGCCAAAAGGAACAATAAAAAAAATTCCCCAACACACGCAGAGTTCGTTTTGCACGTAAGGCTTCCAAAATCAAAGATGAAATTTCATTATTTGTTTCAGCTTTTTATTTTCTCATTTTCCTTCAGAGAAGCGAAACAAGTTTATCCTGGTTGTTTTTTTCAAAAATTACGGATTAATAGCAAGGTAAGATCTCACTATCTCTTATTCCATGCACGTATTGTAAGAAATAAAAGGATTGCAACACCCTAAAGAGCTTTTATTAAATAAATTTATTTCTCTAGGTGTTTTTCTTCAGTAAGAAAGAATTTTAGTTATCAACCAACACATTTCTTATTTCCTTTGGCATTTGTTTAATTTCATCATTTATAATAAATCAGAAGTAAAGACATATCAATATATTTTATGGAGCATTAAGTTATCCAACAACCCTAAAATCATGAAATTTGCCAAAAATTAACATTTATATATATATAATTATATTTTGTATGCCATTTTATTAGCTTTATAAAAATACCAATTTTATTATTTTCCGTTCACTAGAACAAAAACTACAAGTGTTTTAATAAAAGAAGATGCCACAATTTTAAGCAATAAGTCAGACATGTGAAATTGCATAAAACTCGAACTGTGTTATTTTGAAAAAGCTAAGACGTTAACAGTGATTGCTCAAAAAGTTTTGAAAATAATTAACTGAAATTTTTTGTGCATCCTCTGTGTAATATTAGAAGTGTTTTAACTTTCAGATTTATCTCAATCACTGTTTTATTACAAAGTTTACAATCCCTTATGTGAATATAACTACTGTTTTTGTAAACAATTTCATATAATAACCAAGACGAAGTGACATAATTTTTGTAAAAATTAAAATATCTGTTATCCTGAAGTTTATTTCAAAAGTGAATAGCAAGAAAACACATCGAAATTGAAAAAATTCTTCATAACCTTTTGTACAGAATGGGCCATGTTTCTGTAATTTTAGTAAATTTTTACCAATTTTTCCCCATTTTAGTAATTATAATTTATTTTTCTCTTCTTAGTTTTAGCATATTTTTTCTTAAAATGTACTAAAAAAAGAACAAAAAAAAAAACCCATATCTCCATTTGTTAAAAAAAGTTGTCGCAAGTAGGATTAAGATAGACAGCGAAAATTTCATACTTAAGAAAAACACCATAATATTTTACTTACATGATATTTACAATAACCTTATTTTAGATAAGCATTCTTTCTCTAAATTTAAGATATTGAAATGCAAAAAATGGATTTTTTTGTGTGTGTGAGTGACCAAGTTTGAATTGCTCGAATTAAAAAATATCGTCTGCATTGAATATTTCATATTAAAAGAAGGCAATCGTATTTGATAAATTGCTATTTAAAGTACGAGGGCTGTTCAATAAGTAACAAGACTAAAATTATAAAAAAAATACAGAATACCTTCAGTCGTCATCATTTACATGGTCTTTTTCAAAATAACTTCCATGGCACGTAATGCATTTATCAAAACGTTCGGTTGGCTTCTTAAAAACAAGTAAAAGTCCGTTTTGTGAGGGCTTTTTCAAAATTGCCACTATACAGCCTTTACGCATACTTTGTTGCCTGCAAAAAGTTTGCCTTCTTGAAGAAACAGCCAGAAATCGCATGAAATGAGATCAGGTCTGTATGGAGGGTGTGGTAAAATCTCTACGTGTTTCTGCTGCGAAACATCCAGTACGCAATGAGCAATATGTTGTCGAGCATTGTCTTGGTGCAATAGGGACCCATTTCGGAGCAATGGAAATTTCCTTTTAACTTACTATACTATTATTCGTGGGATATTCGCGTTGTACAAGCCGCTTACGATACTACCAGGTTGGACAGCCAGTTGATACATAATTTCTTCATAGTCAAAAAAAAAATTATGGTCACAACTTCACCAGCCGATTTCACAGTTTTTGCTTTCTTAGGAGTAGGTGAAGATGGATGTTTCCATTCACTGCTTTGTTTTATGGTTGGGTCATAGTGATACAACCAATCTTTATCTGCTGTAATGAAGCATTTTAAAATATTGTCGCTTTCTTGTTCCAGTCTTTCTTTCATATTTTATCATATGAAATGTCTCTGATGCTGCTTTTTGCTTTCATTTTGACAACTGGTGGCGTCTCGTAGGCATCCGCAAACACGCTCCAGTTCTATAACGTGATACTCAAGAACATGAGTCTCTACATGCAATCTATCGGTAGCTTTTGTTAACCCGCAATCACTCGCGCGGGATGTTCTGTACACCCCAGCAACAAAAAAAGCCTCCTACAATTCTAAAAATAATGCTAAGATCCACGATTTTTTCTGTAGCTGCCCATTTTAGGTCATTGAACCTTCAGACCTGATGTAATCAATCTCGCTAGGACGATTGGAAAGTAACAACCTTCAAAAGTTTATTTGGGGTGCTGAGAATACCCCGCGAGTGATTGAGTTATATTTTCGTACTCGAAGCATCTACGGAAAAGTACATTTTACTCTTTCCGTTTACGTTTTTTCAAATATATTAATATGCACGAATATTTTATTTAAAAAATTTCAATAAATGCGGTATAAAATAATATAATTCTATAAAATATTTGTAAAATACAATTTTTTTAAAAAATTTCAAAATGTTTTCTGAAAATGAAAAAAACTCCATGAAAAAGGGAAAATAACGATTTTGTCGTCTATTGATACTGTATCAACATATTGAAAAAATGAACAAATGAATTGATATTTGCGGATTTCAACCAAAGTTGGAGATGAAACTTGAAATCATAATTTTTATAATACGGTGGTGTGATAATGATGAAATGTGCAGTATATATTATGTATCGCGAATATGAAACCCTTTTTGGCCATTGCGAATATTTTATCATCTACTTAATACGCGGAATTAATGTTTATTTTGTCTATCATTCGGTTCTTCCTGAAAATAAATGGACATTCAATATTATTAGAGGAGATTAGAATGGATCTTGTCAGCCACAGTGGGGTATGAGATCGGATTTCCAAACCTTTAAAAAAACACTCAAAAGAAGCTTTACTGACACAGAATATTTTAAAAGAGCATTTAAACCATCCCCCCCAAAAAGAGGTGTTGCACGTTGTCCACGGGAAAAGATGTAAAATTATTTGTTTTGTCCAATATAAGAAAAAAATTGCTTAAACATAAAACGTCTGCTCTGAATGTTTGAAAAAAGACTAAAATATTTTTTTTCTACTTTTATATCCTTATATTAATTATAAAGTATATTTATATTACTGGTATATACGTTTTTTTTGTGGCTTATGAAAAAAAAATAAAAATTTTGTACTTCAAAATGAAAATTTTTAGGGTTTTGTTTAAAAATCCCGTCCATTTGAATGCAATAAATTTAACAATTTTTTTTGTATAATACAAAAACCTCCTATACTTCATAAAAATATATCATAAGCAAAAAATTTTTTTTTTATTTAAATACAACCGGGTTTAAAAGTTTGGGGTGTTCTCTACACACCCCGCGAGTGACGACGGTAGAAAAACAGGCGCGAGAATAATAATTAATACAGACAAACTTTTCTTATGCCACAGAAATTAATATTCCGACGAGTGTTTTCGTTGCAGTAAAATTAGTCTTATTACTTATTCAACTCAGCCTAAGTATAAATGGTACATATTGTATAAATTAATATATATCATTTAATTTTTTCATAAGTACGTAACAAAAAATGAATTTTAAGATCTACATTTGCAGATCAGACTGTTCATTTTAGATAAAATTACTGTTTTTTTTTACTTAGAGTTATGGTCATTTAAAAAAATTTTTTTATGAAATAAGTAGAAAAAATTCACAAATAAAGTGACGTAATAATGCTTTATAATTTTTAAAATAAAAAAATACTACGTTATGAAACTTTATAATTTTTTTTACTTCCTTATAATACAAAACTTAACAGATTTAAGTAAAACATAATCTCAGTATCATATTTTCCCAGAGTAAATATAATTTATTAGATAAGAAATAGTCTTTTTGTATTATAGCAATATATAGCGAATTAATATTTATTAAAATCTATTCATTAGGCTATTCATATATTTGAATACTTTTAATCAACAAAAATACATATTAAAAACATTACGAGTTTTATGGAGTGACCAATATATCTAAGATTTGACAGTATTTCACCGCGGTATATTTGCGTGATTTTTACCCAAATTGCACTTGTTGGAAAAGGTAATTTGTGTGTTACATATAGACTAAATTTTCCTTCTTATAAATTAGGATTTATTCTATGTTTCCATAAATATATTAGTTTTCAATAACATTCCTATAATATACTGGTGTTGAAAATTAAGAGAATTTTCAGATTTGGTCGATAATACTCTAGAATTGCTGGAAAGATTTAATGAAATTGGTTTTTCACATAAGGTGGATATAATTTTTTTAAAAAGCATACAGAAAACTTGTGGCACCGTTTGAAAACTTTTGTCCAAATGAGATACTCATAAAATATAAAAGAACTAATTGAGGATATAATTGTTTCCTGACATCATGAAATAATGTAGGAAGAGCTGAAAACTATTTTCAACTCAATGAAACATCAATGCGAATCTGTTATAAAGAATAAAGGCAACCTCACTAAGCTCCGATAACTCACTGCTATTATCAGTATCTAATGTATATCGACCGTTATTGCAGCATAACTTTTTTTACGGTGCAAATATTTAAATTTTGTTTTTTTGTATTGAATTTAGTATTAAATAGTCTTTAAAATGATATAAAATACTTTGCATTTTGTGCAACATAAAATATTCTATAAACATGCAAACTTATAATATATATATATATATATATATATATATATATATATGAAAGAAATTTGTATAATATATCAAAAACAAGAAATAATAGAAATGAACATAACAAGAAAAAACTTAAGAATATAAAGCTAAACATGAAGATCAATTTATGAAAAATACAAAAAAGGAACTACAAAAAGAACCTAGCGAGTCGAAAACAATTTCGGGCTTTGGACCGAATAAAAGGGGTTAAACCAGTTTGAAGGGCAAACCTTCCCCTTTAACTCTAGGAAAAAACCCAAAAAAAAAAAAACAAAATTCAAAGTAATGCTAAAGTAATTCAAAGTAAAGTTTGATGGGTTATATATATATATATTACCCACCAAAAAGAAATAACTGCAATTTAACACTGCAGAATTATGTACTCAGCGTTTTTTCAATTATTCAATATATTACCACATCATTCGATATATTCGACCAATGTCAAGAGACCTCTATGAAAGTCATGCGAGTTTTTGTACTTTCGGTGCCATTTTGTATAAAAACCAAGATTCTCTGGAAAATTCTCCCACTTCTTGTCTCTCGTAATATAAATGTACACTCAGCTTATTTTTGCTTTTGTGTTATTTGTGTTGTCATCCATATTTGGGTTTGTGTGTGTGTTTAAATATGAAATAAAGTGGATTACCATCAAAAAAAAATTATTCCTTATCCATTTAAAATCTTCTACATTCACTTTTACTCTCGGCCAAATGACCAATATATATATATATATATATATATATCGTGCTTCCACGCCGAAGGTCGAAGCTTCAAATCCCGGGCTGTGCAAGGTCGACTCCACCGCCTTTCATCCCCTTTAGTCGGTCGATAATAAAGTACCAGGCTTGCTTGGGAACTAAACACTGGTGTTTTTCGCGCCATACTGACCCTCTGACCGGAACATCTGATCATGCACCTCAGCGTCCAAGGTTACGTATACTGAGATGGGCGCAATAGGTCACTTTTTTAAAATTGTACATTATTAACAAAGTAATTATTGAATAAAAGTGTTGCTTAATAATAAATTAAACAATTGTAGTTAAAATTTAATATTTTAAACATTCTATTACCAAATTAACATTCAATAATAATTAGGATTTGCATGCATTTAATATCGATGCATTACAAATATATACATATATATATATATATATATATATATATATATATATATAAAAACAAATTTAAACAATTTAATAATGAAATGTGTTTGTATTTTGTTTTACACAATCAGTTAACTGTGAAAATATTTCGTCTTATATATTCTTTGCATATCTGAAATTAAACAAAGATAAATGTTCTTAGAGGATTATCTGTCTTGTAGTTTCCTCACCACTGACAAAATTTCAAAGGAACATAGACAATGGAACACTAATCAGATGATATAGAGCATTAAATCCTCACACTTTGTTTCAACTAAGAGAACGCATAAGTTCCTTATTTGTTGAACTAAGCAATTAAGCTAGTTTGGATTTGAAATACTTTGCATTAGGAAAATAGTGGTTGTCTAAAGACCAGATTATCGAAAATAATTACAATGTACGGTTATATACTTTAATTAATTTGAATTAAAAGGATGAGACAAATTAAACAAATAAATTGTTTTTTTCTCATGTTACTGCTAAATGAACAGTCATTATTGAACTAACTTATAATTTTAACTATACTTTATCCAACAAAATTGAGATAGACGAGTTTAAACAAAAGAATTAAATTATTTTGAAGTTAACTTCTTTTGGCATGTTAGGGAAAAATTTTCGTTATGTGTTACCAGTTATGGTTACGTGATGATCGTAAGTTAAAGATGTATGAACGTTCACCACGTTTTTAAAAAAGCTGTCGCAAGTTTAACAAATATTCATATCATAACCACGGGGTGTAATTTAATGCATATATTTAAACTGAAATAAATTCAAAACTCTAAGAAGTTTATAATAATAAATGAAACAACTCAAGCTGTATTGAAGCGATTTTGTAAATAAAAGATTTATGTTTTTATGTAAATGGCAACAGTGAAAAAATAAATAAAAAGAAGATTTAGAATGCCGAGTTTTTGAGGGGTTGTGAATTATTTAAACTAATATATTTTATTATAAATTGGTCGAAACAAAGCCATCTAATTCTTGCAATCAAACTCAGACAAAAAACAATAACAGAATCGGAAAGATCATTTATTTTGCCACGATACGGTATAATGTTTTCTACAAAATAATGTTAATTTTTATTTTTTACGATTTTTTCCAGAGTCAAAATCGAAACGTTTTTATGAAAATGATTTCTAAACCGTTCCCGTTTAATTTGCTTTCGCGTTAATTAATTGATATTCTATCCTAAAAAGTTCATACTTTTCTCTTTTAGAATCAGTCATTTAAAAAAAGAATGTCAAAAACCTTTTTTTTAACGATTTTTCAAAAAATACTTAAAATTTTAAGTAAATATTAAATAACTTCGTTATTTATAAAAGTAATCTCACGAAACTTTCTTTTTGTGTAGAACAATATTATCCATAATCTGTACAAAGATTGAAACAATTGCTTTTTTTAAAATTACGGTTTTTAAATTTTTTTTGACATTTTTCATTTATTAGCCTTTTTACGAGAATTTTTTACTAAAAACTTATTCTTAGATTTTTTGTTTAAGAATTACTATTATATACTTTCAATCGATGTGTGAAATTGTAAACCTTTGACTTGAAAATTAAGCCTTTAAAAAATAAAACTTCAATAAAAAGCGTGATTTTACGAAAAGCCAAGGGTTTGGGGACGAAAACCGGTTTCGCGCCAAATTGGCTATCAACATCTGCTTTATCACGTCCACTTCACATTTTCTCAGGGGTTACACTAGAAAAACTGGAGACAAATGAAAATCACCGATTTTGTCGAGAGAAAAAAATGTGAATGAAAACTTTATTTTTGTTTCAATAATGGCACTTACTTAGCAACGTTACTAAATACTTACTATAGCAAAAAAAGTAAATTTAATGCCAAAAGAAGATTTCTTTTAATTAGTGAGAATGTCAAACGAAAAACACTCACAAAAAAAGGACTTTAACTTCGTGTTATTTCGCATCTTTCATCATCATATCAAACTCCATTTCAAATATTTTTATCGGCCCTGCCAGATGCTGTAAAACGTTCGTGTTAAACTTTTGATGGAAATTTATAATCGCAATTCGAACAATGATGGATTCTGCTATGCATATATAATTTGTGCTTCAACTGGTGAAGCAGCAGTAGCTATTTTAGGAACGATTGTTCGAACAGTTTTAAAAATTTCTTTATCAAGATTATTTCCGTTGCATTCTTAAACGGCTCAACAATGCAGAACTCTTTTCAAATACATAAAAGTCATAATCATTGATGAGATAAGTGCTCAATTATTATTGAAGGTTGATTCCAGATTAAAACAAATAACTGGAAATTTTCAGTCAATTTTTGGTGGATTACATATTATTTTAATAGGAGATGTACGTCAACAACCACCAGTTCGTTCTACTCCCATCTATAAGCAACCAAAATAGACCATCATTGGACCAATTTTATGGCGAAATCTAAAATTTTATGAACTAAATGAAG
>BMAV01005609.1:0-86134 GCA_019973955.1 Trichonephila inaurata madagascariensis | reverse complement strand
AAAAAAAGAAATACCCACAAAAAATTTCCCTTTCAACTATCCTTAATACTGAAAGATAAAATAAATTATAATTAGAATGGATTAAATTTTCTTGAATAAAATTACTGCATGTTTGAAACTAAAATCTATTAGTTCCTATTAAATTAAACATATTTTAAATTGCATTTTCGATGAGCAAATGAGAAATCTATCTGAATTCATCCATACCCCTAAACAAAACGTGGTTTTTATTTTACAAAAAGATTCATTATTCTGCAAAAAAGCAATACGGAATTAATTTTTAAACAATGTTGATGTAAAATAATAATCGTTAACTAATGAAAAACAAATTACTTACCGCTAACCAAAGAAAATTTTCTTTTCAAATAAAAAACGGACACACTACTGACCTAAAATACGAAATTATTTTTACTATGGATTGTATCTCCTTGATAGTAGATTGCTACAAGTTTGACACTAAATTCAATTAGTTCCTGTAGAAATACATATTAAATTGCCTTCGATTTTTGCAGAAGAAAATAAATCAATCTGAATTCATCCATAAGCCCTAAGAAAATACGCGGTTTTTTATTTAAATTATTCATTAATATTTTGTAAAAAGCAAGATGAAATTAGTTTTTAAAACAATGTTGATGTTCTTTAATAATCGTTAATTAATGAAAAAATTACTTACAGCTAGATAATAAGGAAATTTGCTTTGCAAAAAGTTATACAAGACGGACACACACGTGCTATGCTAAACTGGAAAACAATTTTCAAAATTTTTCTCTTTTGATAATGAGGGAAATTTTCCCTTTCCCTCACGATGTCAGCGCCCTCTGGTGATTTAGGTTATTTTTAACATTAGGATTCTTCCTGTCCCTATGAGCTTTAAAATTATCCTACCCCCGATCAACAGCTCTGTTTACTGGTTCAGCAGTTGGAGGTGCATTAAATTGTTTGACGGAAAATGGTCCTCAATCTATCGCTTTTTTCTCACATAAATTGAGTGCAACAGAAACAAAATACAGCACGTATGACAGGGAACTTTTTGCTATATACTTAGCAATAAAACATTTTAGGCACCAGCTGGAAGGACATAATTTTATAATATTCACAGATCATCGTCCTTTAACATTTGCGTTTAATAAAATCTCGGACTCGTGTTCTCCCCGTCAACTCAGGCATCTTGATTTCATATCGCAGATATCAGACATGTTTCAGGATCTGATAACTCCGTGGCAGATGCCCTCTCAAGAATTAATGCCCTTAATCTTTCAACCACTGATCTCCCACACTTATCCGATAGTCAAACCAAAGATGAGGAACTTAAAACCTTATATATAATTTCTTCCAATGACTTATCCATTAAATTAAAACCTTTATAAATGGGAAATGATCTTGAAATCTTCTGTGATGTCAGTTGAGAAAAAGTACGGCCTTATGTGCCAGAGGAACTTCGCTTTGAAGTATTTCACTCTCTCCATAATCTCTCCCATCCAGGTATTCGTGCCACAAAGCGCTTCATCCAAGACCGCTTCGTCTGGCCGTCCATGTTGAAGGACATTGCTAAATGGACACGATGCTGCATTCCATGCCAACGATGCAAAGTCCAGAGGCATACCGTGAGCCCCATACAACCTTTTGCTCCAACCGTTGAGAGATTTCAGCACGTCCATATCGATCTAGTTGGACCATTTCCACCATCTGATGACTTCTTCCTGTTGACATGCATTGATCGCTACACCCGATGGCCGGAGGTCATTCCTGTCAGTGATATCTCCGCTGAATCTGTAGAGATTCAATGTCCTCCCGTTGATGTAGTGGGATAGTAACGAGAGAGTCTTGCCATAGCTCATGTGTCATCCTCATTGCTTAACCGCAACATTACGAGATCCTTCGGCAATAACCCTCGTGTTGCTTTGTAACGCGAAATTAATGTAATCCCCATTTCACTCCCATAACTTTGTATCTATTTTAATGAGTTTCTTCTGTTTAAATCCCATATATACCAGTGTTTCTCAAACTGGGGTGATAACCCTACAACAAAAGATTTTTTTTTAAAAAAAAAATTAATAATTTTTTGAAGGGAAACAAAACAAAATACATTCTGACATAATAATAAAAAAATACACATTTGCATTGATATAATACACTTATAAATGTATCAGTACTGCACAATGTGTTTCATAATTAATGTAACAGTGCTAAATTAAGAACAAGTTTAATAATTACCAATCACCCTATGGACATGTCATAAAATTATATTCAAAATTTAATATTTTTAGAAGGATTTTAATCTTGTTACTCCAAAGAAGTGTAACTTCTTACGTGCGTACATAAGTACACGCACACTTTTTTTTAGTTCTATTATAAACATAAAAGCGTCCTTAGCAAAACCTCTGACTACTGCACCTATTCAATTACCACTAGATAGAGTTAGGGATGCATTCGTATTCGAAGTTACCGGTGTAGATTTATGTGGCCCTCTGATTCTCAAAAGTAAAAATAAATCCTGGGTAGTATTGTTTACCTGTGCAGAGTGTACAGATGTGTGCATCTGGGATTGGTAACATCCATAAGTACCGAATGCTTCATCCAAGTCTTCCGTCGTTTCATATCCCACAGAGGTCGACCGCCTATTGTATATTCCAACAACGGGACTAATTTTGTCGGTGCGTCAGCAGGACAGAAAAAAGTTGATTGGGAGAAAGTGGTTTCTCAAGAAACGTTAAATCCCATAACATGGAAATTTATTCCACCCACGGCTGCCTGGTGGGAGCGACTAATTCGTTCCGTCAAGAGTTTGATTGTGAGAGTCTTGGATCAGGCTTCTGTTAATTATGAGAAGAGCTACTTACTATTCTCTGTGACATTGCAGCCGTAATAAACTGTCGACCACTCACTTATATCTCCCATGAATCTGATGATCTTCTACCATTAACACCTTCTATGTTTTTGCAGGATATAAGAGTTTCAGGAACAGCTGATTTAGACATATTGGGCAGAAACAAACTCTTCTGGTACGTCAACGTTTTTGCCAAGAGCTCAGGGAGCAGATGCGGAGCCGTTTTCGCAAGGAGTATCTGGGACAGTTGATCCAGAGCCATGGACATAAAGACTGCGAATTAAATGTAGGAGACATCGTATTAGTCGGATGCAAGAACCTCAAGAGAGTGAACTGGCCCATCGCTCGTGTTCAAGAGCTTTCTACTGGCAGAGACGGGCGTGTTCGAGTGGTGAAGGTGAAGACCAGAAATGCATATTGACTCGTCCGGTGAGAAGACTGTATCCTCTGGAGGTGTGTTCCTGCACTAGAGATACCATTATGTGATTTTTTTTTTATTTCTCTTCCGAAAATCAAAAGGTGGGAGTGTTGAAAATTTGTCAGCTAATGTTTTCCAGATTTCCAACAGATGGCGCCAACTGTGTTTTTCTTTCTGTATGAGTATAGCGTAGAATTTTTGTAGTTAGTACTTTCAATGTTTTAATATGTGAAGTGTGTTCCTGCTGTCATCAATAAAGATTATTTTGTACTACCCAGGTAAGTGGCTTCTCTTGATTTGGGTGAATGGGTTGTACCTACATATCTTTGGTACCTGCCCCAGGGTCGGGTAGACACGTTGATAGTTTTGGGTGTTGAGGGTTTGAGTCGGATGTGTGGCGAAATAGGTACCCCAACATTAACATCCAATATAAATTTCAGTTCAACTGAACACTTTAACACGTGAGCTAAAAACCTTTTCAAGTTTTGACACAAGTCGCCAAAAGAATCCCTAAGTCATCAAAAATGATTCCAACGTGGTTGTATTTGTAATTCTTTGAATAATTAGTTTTAATCAATTAATTTTTATTAATTATTTTTACATTATTGTATTGTCATCCAAAATAAACCAGCATATAAAATTTCAGTTCAATTGAGTGCTCTAAAATGTATTTTTTTAACGATTGAAAATTCCACCAAGATAAATAAATAAATAAATAGAGAGTGAGAGCTAATAGTAGGAATTGAATAAATGCTTTTAACAAGTGATTAACTTGAAATATATTACTAAAATCTCAATTTCTACAATGTTTTAAATTTTTCTAATTTAAGACTAGTCGGTTCCCCCTACACCGACAATGTTAAATTGAGCCATTTTAGGAACCTGTTACTCAGAAAGTGTTAAATATAAAAACTTCAAATTTTGTTTGTATATTAATTAGGCTTTTTTATTTAAATAATGATATACAAGGTTCAAATATATTGTTTACTTTTTTCAAAAAAAACTCATCTTAAAAGTATCACTTTGGAATTTTTGAAAAGTATCATTTTTTTAGCGATAACTGCTTTTCAGCAAAATATTTTGAGAAAACCTCCAAAAAAGTAGCTCCATTATATATATATAGTTACATCTTAGTTATGTGCAATAAAAATTGCATGTACTTTCATTCTGTAGATTCTTTGAAAAAGGTACACGCGGTTTGAAAACAATCATTTTGAGAAAATTGCAGTTTTAACATAAAAAGGCACTTCATCACAAAAATAATGAATTACAACAAGTATTTGCCCTATTTTATTGAACATTAGTATCTTCTTAATTTTTAAAGCATAAAGTAAGAAACAAAAAGGTCTTAAAATGTTCAGAAAATAAATATATAGTATTTTTTAGTTTTTGTTCAACGAGATTATTTTTAGCATTTTGCATCAATTTTTCAAATTCTGTAACAATCTGTGAAGAATTTTTAACTTTGATGCATATCAAACATCACACATTTAGCCTTAAAACATCATAAATATAATGTAAACATGTATCGATATGTAAAAGTAATGATTTGGCAATGTGATTTTCTGACGTTGCGTAAAGTTTCAGCATGGATTTGTATATGTTCCCATGCAAACACAATTTCTTAAGGTTTCAAAATTCAAAATTTTCTCTAAACTGTACAAGAGATTTCTTAAAAGTCAAAAATAAAACTGTTTTTATGTTTTTAAACATTAAATATGTGTATTTTCATGCATGTAACAAGCTTTTCGCAACGACAAAAAGCATTACACATCTGAGTTATAATTAATTACCATTTATTGTAATACCTTTGAATATTAAAGCTTAAAAACCTGTCTGAACAATAAATAAACATTAATATTTGCAATGAATTGAAATATTTAAAATATATTGTTTAATTTTGTCAAAAAACATGTAACATAAAAATATCACTATTAATTTTAAGAAAATTGACATTTTTTGTCACGATATATGGACTTCAGTCAAATATTTTGGTAAAATCTCCAAAAAAAACTCACATGAATATATATAGTTACCTATCAGTAATATGAGGGAAAACATTTCATGTACATTCATACTTTATATTCTAAGAAAAAGATAAAAGCAATTTTAAAAACATCATTTTTGAGAAAATTGAATTTTTACTATAAAGTGCAACTTTGTCACAAAAATAATGTATTCCAACATGTATTTGTCCCATTTTATTAAACATTAGCATCTTTGCAATTTTTTGCAATGTTAGTTAACAAAAACTTAAATTGCCCAGAATAGCATTTTTTCATTTTTTTTTTACGAGATATTTTCTAGTAATATATCAATTTTCTCAAATTTTTTATATCAATTTTTGAAGAATTTGTAGCTTTTATGCATTACTAATATCAAATTTTAAAATAAATCATTATAAATAAAATGTGAAAATGTATCAATATGGTTTTGGTATGAATTTGAGATGGTATATAAAAACTGATAATGACATTTCCTAAGTTTTCGTGAGGCTTTTGTAAAATTATTATTGGTTTTGTTGTTGCAGACAGTTTCTAAGTTTTCAACTTCAAAAGTTACTCTAAACTGAACAAATGATTTCTGAAACAAACAAAATAAAACTGTTTTTATGTTTTTAAACAGGAAATTTATGTATTTTTATGTATGTAACAAGCTTCTCTCTCTCGCAAAGACAACAAACATCATCATATATATGTGTATCATCTGATACATTTTTCTCAGAAACTATTGAACATACAGATTCAAGATTTTGACTATATGTATTAATTATACATTTATATTTATACTGAAGGGAATTTTTTTTAAAATATATTAATTAGTTTTTTCAAAAACAAACTTTTAGTTGAGAGAGCAAATATGATTATCATGTGTTGAAGGCCGCCGCAACGAACTATCTCTATGACGCAATGCTTGGGTGGAGTCAACGAAGAAGAGCCTTTTGCCGATTAGACTATTTTATTATTACACAACCTTTGTTTTATGTTAACTGTAAGCTTAACGGAGGAATCCTTTGTTAGATATAGTACTGCGTGGGACTTGTATGTATATGGAGAATGCTGCTCTCGTGAAATGATATCTGTATTAAAATTGCTATAGAATAATCCCTGGTGTGATTATTACTTGAAACTGTTTGTTGAACCCCGTGAGTTCAACATATTTTGGCATTCGTGACTAATTTTCTCGTTAAATATGGATATTGATATTCTGAAAGCAAAACGAAAGTCTTTAAGAGCAGCGTTCACTGTGTATTGCAATGGTATTAGCAACGCTTTGTATAAGCAGTTACAAGATAAATTCTCTCGGCTGGAAACGACTCAAGAAGAAATATCTGATTTGTTATTAAGAAGTGATGAACTTAAAAATGCATATCAAGAGTATTTTTCGAAAACCGAAGAATATCGTGACAAATTTTGTCAAATTTGTTCAATTTTGGAAGCTAGCCAAGAAAAAAACAATTTTGGTTCCGGAAGAAATTATTTCCGTTGAAAAGCGAAAGTTCAAGCTCCCAAAACATGAATTAAGAGAATTTAGGGGAGAACCCAAAAACTTTCTTGTGTTTTGGTCGCAATTCGAAAAAATTCACCTGGATACAACGATTGCAGAAGAAGACAAGTTTCAATATTTGTTGCAGTGCATAGTACCGGATTCTAAAGCAGCTAGATTAGTGTCAAGTTTTCCGTCGACGAAGGACAATTATTCCAAAGCAATTACGCAATTGAAGGAGCGTTTCGGAAGAGACGAACTTCTAGTGCAGATATACGTACGAGACTTGCTCTCCATCGTAATGAAGAATGCAGCTGGTCGGATTAAAGTGGATTTGTGTCGGAGCTGTACAATTCATTAGAAAGTAAGCTCATGACACTCGAGAGTCTTGGCCGCACGAAAGAAAAGTTTGCTGAATTCCTGGAGCCATTGGTTGAATCCTGCTTACCGGAAACCGTGCTTCGTACGTGGAAAAGAAGTCGCTCCGTGGAAGATTCCTCACCGCAAGATAGTGCGCGCTCACTGGATAAATTATTGTGTTTTCTTCGGAAGGCGAAGTGCAAAGTGAGAAAATGATTAAGCTCGCCCTTACCGGGTTGGGAGCTTCGCGCGTGTCGCATCCTCGTTCTCAACCAGATGACATGCCTGTTTTGGTTGCCTTAAAATTGGCCATGTTTCTCGTTCATGCAAATATAAAGTGAAATGTTTATCATGTGATAAAAGTCATTATACTATTATGTGTGCAGACAGAGAATCTGCTAAATCAAATGATGAAAATACTGTTGTATCAAGTAGTATACTATCAAATCAATCTGTCATTAATGAAACTGTGTATTTGCAAACTCTTGTTTAAAAATAGAGCACAATGGCAAAGAACTCAAAGTTTGTACGATTTGGGATAGTGGTTCACAAAAGTCTTATATATCGGAGAGGTTTATTAAAGTTTTGGAGCTGCGACCCAAATCAAAACAAACCATTGTCTACGATTTGTTTGGGGGGTGGGGAGAGAAACTAGCCCTCACTTCCTATTTAGTTTTGATGTTTATTTGAAAACTTTTGAAGACACATATGCTCACTCGGTTTTGAGGTGTTATCTCAAAAGAAAATATGTGGGTTTGTACCCAAAATAGTTGATATTTATACTTTACAAGAATTGAAAGAAAAGAATATTACTTTGTCTGATTTAGAGACTAAGGAGCATGACATTGAGTTGCTCTTAGAGCAGATGTCATTGGGAACATTTTAACTGGTAATTCTTTGGAACTAAGCTCAGGTGTAACTTTTGTACAAACTAAATTTGGTTACACAATGATAGGAAAAACAAACACTATATATAATATTTTGTACAGTAATGTGGTTTCTTTGCATTGTGCTAATTTCACCGTAACTTATCTGTGGAATTTAGATGCCATAGACATTACAGACCCAACTGAAGATGCTAAGCGTAAACATGCGCATTCTGATTTTCTAAATCAATTTAAAGAAAACTTATCTGTTCTTCCTGATGGACGGTATTAATTGCCACTTCCCTTTAAATTCGAAACTCAGCTACCAAATAATAAGTCTGCTACCATTAAAAAGAACAAAAGAATGTGTCAAAGAATTGATGCGCAAAATCAATTAAATGACTATGAGGTAGTTTTTAGGCAATGGGAAGATCTACAAATAATAGAAAATATTCCTGAGACCGAAATTGATAATTTCGGCTATTATTTACCCCATAGACCTGTTATAAAACAGGCTAGTCAGACAATGAAAATACGGCCAGTGTTTGATGCTTCAGCCAGAGATAAAAATCAACCGTCCCTTAATGACTGCTTGAACAGAGGCCCTAACTTAATTGAACTCATTCCCGATATAATTGACAGGTTTAGGCTGTATCCAATTGGCCTATCGTCAGACATCGAAAAAGCGTTCTTTCAGCTCAGTATTATCCCTGAACACCGAGATTATTTGAGGTTTTTCCTTCCTACTATTAAAGAAACTAAAATTTACCGACACTGCCGAGTTGTGTTTGGAATCTGTTCTCCATTCCAACTTTCTACCTGCATAGACCATCTCTTGGAGAATTCCCCAGCCCGTTTAGACTATGTGACCCAAAAATTAAAACACAATTGTGTCACCGGAGTTAGCGATATCCAAGATCAAGAAAATTTTATAGTTAAGGCAATAAAGGGAATGGCTAAGGGATGTTTTAACTTACGAGGTTGGAAAAGTAACGTTCCAAGTCGCTATATTTCCCGTAGTTCAGGTGTAACTTCTTTGCTTGGGCTGTTGTGGGATTTAGACAAAGATACACTAAAATGTAATTTCAATTTTTCAGGGATGGGTGAGATAAGTAAACGTATTCTTTTGGCTATGGTACATAAAATTTTCGATCCTCTAGGGATTTTGTGTACTACCACTTTGTTACCTAAGATACTGTTACAAGAAGCTTGGAAACTGAAGTTAAAATGGGATGATCCTTTGCCTGAAAACATAAAGAAAACCTTTCGGAAGTGGCGGGATGAAACACAATATCTTGAGAAAATTGATATCCCACGTTATTTTGAGATAAATGGGAATTCGGAATTGCATTTCTTCGTGGATGCATGCAAGAGTTCCTATGGGGCCTGTGTTTACATTCGAGCTGTAACGCGCTTAGGAGTTAAAATTAGATTGATCAGAGTAAGGTCCAGGGTAGCGCCATTAAAAACTTTGACTATTCCCCGGCTGGAATTGATGGCTTGTTGCATTGGTGCGAGGCTGGTACTTTACAGGCTTACTTACCTGCTCAAAACCCTCTCATAAAACCCTCTCATTGTCGCAGTTATTACTTTTAAGAAGAAACCTTTGAGTTTTTGAGGTATGACGTCATGAGTTTATGTAATAATAAGGTGAGTGACGTGAGGAAAATATAAAGAATAAAAAATTAAAAATAATTGAATGAAATACAGGTGACATGAATAAATACAAATAAATTTGAACAGTGGAGTAAAAATATTTTATAAATTTCCACATCCATTAAAAATATTTTCGTGGCTTAAAAATATTTGCTAATGAAAAAATTTCCAAATCCATAAAATTCTCTGCCAACGTTGGCAAGAGGAGGGACCCAAAAAAATTGGGAGAACGATTACTGATCCCGAGCTATGCTCCTTTCCAGTAACCATTCTCCCATTTTTCTGAGGCTCAACATAGTGTTTAAGAGTCTCTCAATGTGTGTGTGACGCTCTGCAGAGGGGACAGGTGTGGTAAATGTCCAAGTGTTGCGAAAGGCACCTCGTATGAAACACATGGCCACACTGCGTTCTCTGTGGCCAATGTATGGGAGTGAGGCAGATGGGGCATGAATCGGGCAGTTGAAACACGCTATCGGACCACTTCTGCCCGTAGCACCCATTCAACACTATTTGAGCCAATTTCATCCAGGGTGCTAGAGTCTGGGGACCATGCTCTGTCCAAGCCCTGTGCAACAAATTGTACAATTTGGGCTTGCCCATCACAATCCACACGGCTTCGATAAAGGCTCCCTTTCCTTTGCTGGCTTCTTGTTCCAGGTAATCGTGGAACACGTTCGCAGGTTCAAAGTATGCAAATGACTCGAAAGTAGGAATGTCCCGGGGGTCAAGATTTGGCAAGAGCTGTTGCATCTGCTCCACAAGATCCACTGTATAGATGGATTCGAGAGCAATAACTTCGCCCGGTTTCAAGGCATTTAAGCTGGATCGAAGCTGCATCATAAAATTAATATAATCTCCAAGGTCTGCCCCTTGGTAGAGTGCAAGATTTAGGGCAAAGGCATTTTCGTCCTCCATGAGGTAAATGATGCGACTGGCTTTTGAGCCCTGCTTTTATAGCAGAGAGAACACGGAAGTGGCTTCTGATTCGTCGATTCGACTGATAAGGGAGGATGAAATGGACTGTATGAGGTTTGGATCAACCTTGACCAGAGAGGAGCTGAAAAATGGGCGCTGAAAACTTCTCTAAAAACTCTTTCCAGTTGGTTAAAAATTTGTGCATTTTAAATGTTTTGTAAATGTAAAAATCTACTGTTTTAGTTGTTTTTACTTTCTTCTAAGGACTAAACTTTTTAAATATTTTGATTTTCGATTCTAAAACTACAATATTTGTTTTCTTTGTTGATAGAGTATAAAATCATTTAATATAAAAGCGAGCTTGATTTGTAACATATATTACAATGCATTTTTATTTCCATTTGGATGGATTAAAGGGGAGTCCCAGTAGCTCGGTTGATGAGTGTTGAGAGCAGAGGTTGTGTATGTATCGATTTTTAAACAAAACAATTGATAAAAAAAATACTTACTCACCTGGGGGCCTAATGAGACTTATTTTAGTCGGGTTTCTAAGTTTTAGAATTTTTTTTTCTTTTCATGTGTTACATAATATGTAAAGAAACTATTCCTTTCTTACTTTATGTTTAGAAATTTTTAATATGAAAAGTCTGTTATTCATCGTAATGTTTCCAAGACACTTCTTAATGAATAATGTTTTCACGATACTTATTGAAAGACTGATTTTAAATAAAAGCTAATTTTCTCTTTGTATAGGACATTAAAAAGACAATATATTGCTTCTAGAAATATAAATATAACTTTTAATGAGCCAAATTGCTTACAAATATGTTTAACTATCGCATCGAATCTGTTTTTGTTATTTTCAAAGATTTAAAAATTTGAGGTGTATAAGTTAAAAAATAATACAGTTTATGTTTACATAGCAGTTTCCTTTTTAAAACCAAAAATTATATTTTGTTGGAACTTGCGTATCACCTCAAAAATATTGGCGACATTGTATAAAACGAAGTACATGTTTGTTAATTCAGCGCGTACGAGACATGGCGAATTATCTTGAACGTTGGCACTTTTGCGATGATACGCAATTACCTTTTTGTAACACAATAAAAGCAAAAAGAATTTAGATTTTCGAATTAAAGTGGTAAAAACTTCATAAAATGTAAATTAAATAATATATAAGATGGAAAAAAATGAAATTTACGACTGAAGTATCACATATTTAGATCCCTTTAAATTTGATTTTATGTATAATTTTATGTTAAAAATTCGTATTGGATGAAACAGTATGGAAAATATATAACATACATAGTGATATTTGATCCATAACACGCTCATTTTGCTGTCATATTCTCAAATTTGATCCAGTAACAGGTTCAAAAATGAGTATGTGATGTTTACAATTTTCAGTATGTAGTCGTTGCCAAAGATGAGAATGGACTATTCTCAAATTTGAGTATGTTTGCATCGGAGCTATTTTGAGTATGTGACGCATTCAAAAGTGAGTATTTTGTACTCAGTTCTGAATACCGGTTTTTCGCAGTGTGCCAAGTTTCGTTACGATACGGGAATTATTCCTTCATGCACTAAGTTTTTTGTCCGTGAATGTATTTCCTCAATTTAAAGCTAAATATGAAAACTTAACTGATAAAAGGAATAAAAAAATGAGAACTGATAATGGGTTAGATTTCGTAAACAATAAACTAGATATTTGCCTTGCTAATTCAGGAATACATTATGAAAAAACTCTTCCGTACATTAGTAAAAGTAATGGTAAAGCAGAAAGAGCGAACCGTGCTCTTCTTGAAAGAGCTAGATCTTTATTGTATGAAAGTAAGCTTCCTTTAAAATTTTGGACTGAAGGTATTAATTGTAGTGCGACATAGCCATCCTGTGATGACTATGTCGTTCCGGTTCCGCGTAAGCTAGAGGTGTGGGATTATCAAAATGATGAGACATAGTAGTTCTTAATACAACTTTTATTAAGAATAACTTATATTACTTAAATTCTAATTTGACAACTTTAATTAAAGTGAGAGTTAACACCCAATTAAACCGTGTATTTAAGTCAGATCACGCAACTAGATCCTTTATCTCAATTATAATTAATAATACGATTCATCTAATTACTTATATCAAATATTACCTTTTGCAGATCTCCTTCCTTCACCTATAGAGATATTTATAATTCACTTTATATATGAAGATTCCAACTTCTTTATATTGGGTTTCTATTCCTTCCAAAGCTATCTTTAAACTTGCCGTGCTATTGATCAGAATGATTCCACACTACTATCTCTAAGCTTGCCACGCTATTGATCAAAATGATTCCACACTACTATCTCTAAGCTTGCCACGCTATATCTTATCATCAAAGCTTCTATCCTTTTATAGTATATCTCATTTACATATTATCTTCGTTTATCTTCTTGGTATTGGGTTGGAAAAGTTTTGCCATTAATCGTGGCCGTCAAAGAACATAGGAGTTATGTTAGCAGAAGGACGCGAGAGACGTCACAGTAGTACTCAGGTATCTAAAGTAACACCTCGAAAAGGGAAAGAAAAAATCCCATTTGAAATTTGGACGGTAATAAACCGAACTTAAATTATCGCAAAATATTTAGCTGTGTGGCCTATTTCCACGTTCCAAAAGTGTTGAGAAATAAGTTTGAAATTTCAGGAAGGCGTGTGGAATTATGATAGGATATCCTAGAGAAAGGAGAGGATATCGAATTTATGATATTAAAAATCAAAAGGTAATTGATGAGTAATCAGTTAAATTCAATGAATCTTTAAAAGGTTATAGTTATTTATTTGACATTGAAAATGAAACATGGGATATTGACTCGTTTTCTGAAGTGTCTCTTAAAATAAACGAAATTAATCAAAATGAAGTAAACAGAGTATCGTCTAATTTTGAACTAAATAATGAGCCTGTAGCAATTGAGAATAATAACTCAATTCCCTTTCAGATAGTACCATCACACCAGACAGGTAAAATCCAACTTCCTGTAGTTGAAATGAACAATGTGCAAAATTATAAATCCCCGTTAGACGTTTGGAAAGACTGAAATCTAATCAGATGTCAGTTTACTTAACGGATAATGCACCAAACAGGCAAAAAATAGTGCTAATGTGAAGAATGAATTAGATTCGTTAGATAAACATAAAGTTTGGGAAAGCGTACAAAAACCTGCGAAATCAAAATTAATGAAATCTAAATGGATACATAGTTTAAAACAAGATGATGGGAAAAATATGAAATACAAAGCATGGCTGGCAGCAGCTGGTTTTAATCAAATTAAAAACATAGATTATCATCAGTTGTAAATACTGAATCTTTTCGATTGTTAATTGCACTTGCAGCTAAATTAAAATTAAATGTTAATTTCTTTGATGTAAAAAAAACTGCATACTTATATGACGATTTAGAGGAGACGTTGTATGTGATACCTCCTCCTGGTTATGAGAAATTTTAATTGGAGATGATAAAGTTTGTAAATTGAAAAAGAGTATTTATGGTTTGCCACAGTCTGGTGGAAACTGGTATATGAAAATAAAGGGTGAATTAGAAAATTTTGGTTTAAAACAATTAGCTTCTGATAATTGTGTTTTTATTAAAACTGATAATCAAAGTGTTCTTCTATTATGTATGTTTGTAGATGATTTAGCTATTATTTGTAACAATGATAAAATGTTTGAAGATATTGTTATTAAGATTAAAGATGTATTTGTGTGTGAAGTGGTTGAAAACAAAACTAATAAGTTCTTAGGCATGGAAATTGAAAAATGTAAAAATAGTATTTGTTGATCCCAATATGACTACATAATTAATTATTGGGCAAACATAATTCAGAAAGTTGTAAAAGAGTCAAAACTCCAATTGTGAAAGAGGAAAATAAAAATTTTCCTTCTCTACAAATGAATTTATTCAGATTACTATGCATCAGGAATTAATTGGTGAAATTTATATTTAGCTAATAGAACTTGTCTCCTGATATTTTCTTTACAGAGAAGGCACATTATAATTTGGCTAAAAAAGTATTAAAAAATTTGATGGGCACAAAAGACAAATAATTGTTTTATGAAAAATAATTTGGTATTTTAAATGTAGGTCTGGATGTTAGTAGGGAAAATGTAGAAAATGAAAAATCATTTTCTGGTGGTGTAATTTTACTAGGTAATTCATTAGTTTTATGGAAATGTCGTAAACAGAAAAGTATTAGTTTATCAACATGTAAAGCAGAGTTATTTTCTATTTCTGAAATTTGTAAAGATATAATTTGGACTGTGAATTAAAATGTAAAAAATTTACAAATAATGCTGTAACTTTAAATTCAGATAGTCAAGCAGCAATTCAGTGAATTAAGGGTATCCGTTCTTTAAATAAATCAAGGCGTATAAACTCACGTTTTCATTTTGTAAAGGATTTAATTCAAGATAATGCAATTAAATTATAATACATCCAAACAGAATTTTTAATTGCAGATTTTCCTACGAAAGGCATGAATGTAGAAAACTTAGTATATTCAATGCAAAAAAGTTAATTACTCTCTTAATTTTATGTCACTGTGTTTAGTGTTATATTTTTTTGTGTATTGTGTATATGTTTATAATATTAGAATTGCTTAAAAAATATATCACTCGTAGGTGGGGTATGTTGGGTTGATGCGCGTGAACTATTTTTTCTAGCGGCAGTATAACTATGTGATTCACCCACGCGTGGTTTTAACGCTTATCCTCCACGCATTCCTTCTATGGGGCGCACTTGCTGATCAGATGCTGTGTGCTTTCGTCAGGCAATTTTGCTGTGTGCAGTGTTTGTTATCGTTTTTTCGTTCGTGCTAAATAAATGTGGTGTCCAGAAACTTATGTGGAAGTAATTTCACAAAAATAACAACAATTTCGACAACAAAGAGCAGAAAAAAGGCTAAACGACATCAGTCATTTTGGGTAAAGAATAAATTACCGCATTACATAAAATGGGAAACACAGTCTGACTCAACTCCAAGAAACTTGCTCAAGTAGATGAAAACTGCATTGAAAGATAAAACTCCATCAGAGCTTTTTGAGCAGTTTTATTCCAGCAAAGATTACGATCTCATTGTGAAAGAAACTATGCGATATGCAGCAGATGTAAAAAACGAACACGATCACTGCTGACGAAATACGTGTTTTTATAGGAGTTTTGCTTCTAACTGGTTATCATTCAAATGTCTGTGAAAGTGATTAGTATTCAGATGCGGAGACCTTGTATTACCTTGTGAAAAATGGAATACCACGAACCCGCTTCCAAAAGTTTTAAAATTGTTTAAATTAATATACCAATTTTTTTTGAAACTTATACAGTGGAAAGAAGATAACTCAATCATTACGAATTTTGAGTGAGTATCGTCGCACGTTCAGCTACGCGATGGCTTTTGGCGACGGGCCACGTAGTTTTGAACCATGATCAAGTGACCTGGACGAAACCTCAGCTGGTACCTCCCTCTCCTTACGAATTTTGAAGATGTCTTGAATCACTTAGAAAACAAACTCGTTTAGTTTCATTTGTACACCTCTAATTATTTTTACTAGTGCCACATAGACATTCGATGCACGGCCTTTCTCCTGTGTGTAAATTTCCCTTTTCATTCTCGATATCAGCACTTCTAGGGGTGGGTGTGATTATTTTCCTGTTTTTCTCGGTGAGAAAGGTTTTCTTGAACTCAGCCTGTCCCCTGATGATTTTAAAATCTACAGTCAGTAAAATTTCCTTTTTTCTAACTTTCCTCTACTTCTTTCCCACATCAAGAGAGGAACACAAATTTATTTTGAAAGTACAGAAGCAAATAAACATAATGATCATTTTTTTTCCTTTGAAAATAGCTTGTCAAAGAAAAAGTATCATAGAAGTCTTAATAGTACAAGTAAAGGTAATGGTTTTCAGGACAATATATACCGACACAATCTTGAAGCATTTCCTCGTTAACAATTAATTTAATCCAAAAATAACGTGCAAAAAATGAGAACTTGATGGGATTTGAGGAGGGAATATTTCTCAGCCCTATGTAAAACAAAAAAGTTGAAAATATGGAACCATTCGTCTGTGCATTAAAAATTATACTTAAAGTACAGTTTCCGGTAAATGGTGTCAAGCCACAGTATATAAAAGAGTGTTTACTTAAAAAAACTGTTTTAACAGTTGGTTATGTATGCACCTATAGTGCATTATTAAAGATTTATAAAACACGGTTTTTAATAGATTACCAACAATTTAAAATTTTTTATTGTACCTGCACATCATACAGTATTAAAAGATGGATGTTTCGATTGTAGTTTAAAAAAATAGTGCACATTTTTCGGAATCAAAAAATGCTAACACTTATATGTGCATTGATAAAATAAACTTCAAACATAAAAAATAAATTTGATAAATGTGTCTAGTTTATTTTTATAATATTTTTAATTCTTAATAAACTTTAATTTTCAGATATTTTTTTTTTATTTCATTAAACAACTGGTTAATTATGTTTTGTCTACTATTTTTCATATTTTTGTAAAATATTTCGCGTATCTAGGAGATGTTTTTATAAGAGAGTGTAAGTAAATAAAAATATGTATTACAAAATTTTTTCATGTTCAGTAAACCAAAAGAAAATTATTTTGAAATTAAATATATTATTGTACCTGTATAGAATGATTGAAGTATCATTAGGAGGCATAGAAAAATTAGTTATTTCATTATATTAATAGAAAATAATTAAATAATTCCTTCAAAAAGTCCCACACTAATTAAAATCGTTTTAGTACATTACATATATCCGAAATCTGTTCTTTTTGCTTTAATTAGAAAATGTTTATTATTTTGATTTGCTTACATTCGTACGAACTATAAAAAATCTGTAAAATCATTACACTAATGCACCTTTTATAAATAAATTTGCTTATAATAAATAATTTTATTTCCATTTTTAATGAATAAATTCTATTACTCCAATTTTTATTGTAAAATATTTCTAACCTAGAAAAAAAATTTTTGTTGTTAAAATATGAAATTATTGACTTAATATGTTGAAGTTCAATAATATTTAATTACTTGGAAATTTCTTAATTTCCAATATGTGTTCCTGTTTATTTTTCAAATAATTATATATTTTAGTATTATCAAGAAATATATGTTACATTAAAATTTTATTTTCACAGTTTATTCAAAATATTGTTTAAGTAACTTAAACTGACGATTTTTTATGATTTTTATTTTATTTACATACTAAAGAATTTAATTAAGTATTTTCACAATGCCTGTTTGTTTTTTTACTAATACACGTATGTTATTATACATCTGCCAGATTTAAAAATACTCCCGAATACTACATTTTTATACCTGTAAAACTGCTTAAAAGTATATTTTTGGAGAATTTAGAGCATTTAGTTTTTGATAAAAATTTGTTCATAATTACACAATGTATTGCTGTATAGAAACACATTTTTAGTGTTATCTTACGTTATGCTTAGCTAAAAGAAATTTAAATTTTGCATCGAAACATCAAAAAATTTTAGTGGTGTAAAAAAAAGATATTTGCAACAAAATAAATTACATAAATATCTGTTATAGATTTTTAAGACTATCCAATTTAGTCCTTCGAATTTATTTATAAAATGCAAGAAACTAACTTCGACATTTTTATTATGACAATTCATGTATAAAAGTTGAGTCTTCGAAACAAAAAACGAAACCTATTAATCCCAATATTTTTTCTTTCAAATTTGTAGAAAATGAATATTACGAGTTCTTCAGCATAAGAAAAATGCCTTGATTTATACAAATACCTTAGAAACAAGAATGAAATTTTTGCTTTTCTTATATATTACGAGCATAATTCGAAAATTCTACAATGTTGGATTTCCTGATTTTTCGAAATTTAAAAAGTTTTTTTTTTTTAAATTATTGTAAGTTTCTTTTATAAAAATAATTACGAACAATTTTGCAAAATTCCCTAAAATCTATCTGAAAAATAAATATAATCAGAATGTAGTTTAACAGATAGTTATATTGAAGTAAGAAATGCGTTCGTTCTTTTTTTTTTTTGCTTATTTATTCATGAGTTAAGCATTTTACGTACAACAGTACAAAGAACGGAGTGTTCGGATGCGCTCTAAGGCTATTGAACGTTTAATATCTGAATACAGAATCAGATGGTTCTAGTAAATGAGCAAGATGTAAAATCTTTTATATCGACAAAGAATGCTTCTCCCCCTTGATTATTGTTGATTCTTCAGTTTTTGGTCATTATTGATTATCATATGCCATTTTGGTGTTAGAAAACGTAGAAATGCACATTTGCCTTCTTGTAAATCTTCCAAGGCTGCTTTCAAGTAGCCGGAAAACTATTCTTCCTCTTATTGCCGCAATAAGCCTTTAGGAAGGGTATTTCCTTTTCTGTTAAATTGTCGGGCATAGGATAAATAGAAACTATCCCGACCCCAGCCCTCCAAAAAGTCTCTTCTACTTAGCGAATGTTATCAGAAGAATTAAATAACCGTTTGGAGAACTGAAATTCGGTTAGATTTTGAGAGAAAGTTAAAAAGGATCCAGTTACTTTAGGGGACTGTACAAATGAAGCAGGGGGATATTAAAACTAAAGTCTTTCTTCGTTTTGAAGAAAGTAAAGAAAAATTGTCATAGTTATATGTATTTCGATTGAGAAGTCTGTGCGTTGAGAAAGAAAGGTTTTTGTAATTTTTTGAATGTTGATGGAAGGAGTTGGCTTCGTAGGAATTATTGGCTCTATCTTATGCACAAAATCATAAGCAAAAATCAGTTCATCATCGCACAAAAATTAGAGCAGTAATCTTAAGCACTATGCAATTCTTTTGAAATTTTAAATAAAAAGTAAGGATTATCCAAAAGCTAAGAATATAACTTTTTTGTCCAAAAGGTGAAAAAAATTAAGAAGCCCAGTATGTTGTCATTACTCGTAAAAGAAACAATTCAGTACAAATAAGAATAATACAATCCTTTTATATAAACAAGTTTACGAGATACATGAAGATCCTCGGCAAATTAAAAATGTTTGTAGTCATAATATTTTGTCTTTGGTACCAGCTTATTGTTATTCTAAAAATTCAAAAGCATTTCCTCTTTTTTACTAATAAAAACAATTTATTACTGTTGAAAAAAATATAGTTTTAAATTTCTTATGCGTATTTAAAGGATTTACTTTTAGGAACACGTAGGTAATTTGATAAGTTATTAATATTTCATTTACGAGTTGCATTAGGAACAGAGTAATAAGACGGACCTCGTAATTTAAATGACGATCAAGTAATGAGAACGATAGCCAAGCTAGAGCCCCCACTTCTAATTTCTGCTCCACGACAACGTAAGGATTTTGATTTAATGCGTATTAGCTTTGCTACTCGATGGAACTCCTAATCTGGACCATTTTTCACTAAAAAACATGAAAAGAATACAATGTGGCACTATTTAAGATGCACCAACATTTATAGTCTTAGGATATTTACATTTTATAGCATAATGCGAAACACCTACCTGCTGTTCATCTCATTTATTTGCAATTAAATGTTTTATCATAATTTTCAGCATATATGGGAAGAATTAGATCAAAGGAAAATATTATTTTAATTTTTGTAAAAAATGCTTGTAAATAAAATTTAGACTTATTCTAAGTATTCCTTAAGTATTATGAATTTTAATGTGTCACAAAACAGAATGTATTAAGAGTATCATGTATTCTGCAAATATATTCTAAAAGAGAGAAAAACAATTATAAAATCATTAACAGTGAAGTTTACAAAAATGAATAGTTGATTTTTGACGATGTCTATTGGAATACCTATGTTGCAGATACGTACAACAACTTTTATACAAAACACATATTTCACGTAATTTTTTTCTTGATTGAAGCCGTATGCATGTATCTCAAAGTAGATATTTTCATTTAAAAGAGAGAGAACATAGTGCTAAACTACTTTAGAATAACTCTTCAACAATCTAAGAAAATCTAAATTTTACATATGACACATAAAGCTCAGCATTTTACCTTTTATTTTATAATATTGATTATGCATAATTATAATTAATTAAAAATTACATTATTTCTTTCTTACTTATAATTTGATTATTTTCTGACACCTGAGTAAATTAAGTTTGTGTAACAAATTATTGCATTTAGTAGAATGAAAAATGAATTTATAATAATTTACATATTTTAATGGATTTAGTGAAAATCAAAATATATATATATAAGTTTTACTTGGATAAAATTAAATTTTCTTAAGTTTTCTGTACCTTTGATTAGAATGAAGTAAGCTCTTTTTTTTATTTATTTTTTTTACGCAATGCTTTATGCTATCAGCACTGTTTTATATAATAATAAATTTTTTGCTATTTCACTCACTTTAAAAATATTGAAGATGAAATCTAGGAAAAATGCAGCTTAAATTGTAAGGAATCGTCCTTTTTTTAAAAAAATAATAATAAATAGATAAAATTTTTTAGATTTCTTGAACTAAAATCACTAGTAACTATTACACTATATTTTAAGAAAACATGTTTCCTAAGAAAGGAAAATCTTTGTATTTAGGAACTTTCTAAGGAGCGGACATCCCCATTGCACAGCAGGAGACTAGCAGCTATTTTGCTTCTATTGACCGCCGGTGTACGGTAGGATCAATCAGTGATAAAAAAGGGGGAAGTCAGCGTGGCTAAAAGTGCCATCCTGTGGAAAATTTACAACTGAAAACCGACGGATCCCAAAGGTTAAAGAAGAGAAAAATATGTGTAGAACCAAATGCGAAAAACATCGCACAAGCAATTTCCATTCAAGCAATTAAATCACTGCGGTAACGACTTACACAGAAATTAAAAATGCCGAAACTATTACTCTCAATAATGTTGAAAATTTCTTCTGAGATGCTGCGAAAATAATGCATCCCACTAAGCTTCTTTTTTTTTATTTCAATTGAATATTTAACGCAAAGAAGGATTAAAACTTAAATAGAGAGTGGTAATTTTTTACATAAATCCTCAAACTAAACGCAAGCAGATGCAGCAGAATCGTTTTATGGCAAAGAACTGAAAGTAAAAAATAGCCTCTAAACGTGAAGCTTAGAAAGGAGACATATTTATTTTGATCCCACAACTTTGTAGCATGCCACTAAAAATAGCTAGACGTGCCATATGTTGTCGACATATGTTTAGTATGAATGAGGTTTGAAGATCTAACTTTCCAATCCATTCGGCGAATATTCTCTCTTTCCAGAAATTCGTTGACCGAATGAGCTCTATGAACCTCGAGTTGTTAATCATTAAAATAAAATCAAGGCCAATTGGTTTTAGTACATTAGTAGTTCAGCTGTGAGCCTTTTAGTGTGGTAGCTGCTGATTATAATTTTGAGTGCCACGTAACACGTGTTATTAATGCTTGTTTACAGATGGATATTACTCCAAAAGGAAGCGTTTTAAAATCATCGCTCTTAAGGAGCACATTTCTATGACTGTGAGAGGTATGGTGTCAGCAAATGAAGTTTTTCAAGATTTTCTCGCCAAAGTCTGGACCAATGTCGAATTGTGACAAGAAGCCAAATCCTGTTGAAATGTTCCGTCAAATGTTTCCATGGATGGAGCATTTCCATTGGGTAATATTTCTATGTATTGGGCATAATTAATCAGGCCTTTAAGAGGAAATAAGCTTTCATTGTCATTTGTTGATACAACCCCCAAAACATCTGTTTAGAAGGGTGCTTTGCAGTTTGTTGGATATGATCTCTTTTCTCTCTAGCAGCAGAGTTTCAACTTTACTTTTTCTAACTACACTTCATTTGTATTCCTGCACAAGCAAATGCCTTTCTTTACTGAAAATCACCTTCTTCTAATCATTAACAGTCACGGATAGCGGTATTGTTGACGTATTCTTAAAGTTTTTTCATCATTTTCTAAGTCAGAAATTGCTATTTCATCGGTCTTGATACTTTACGGCTAACTTCCAGAACTCTTTTTCGGTACAGTTGGGGTACCCACTTCAACACCATAATCCAAAATCCCTACGAAGGTCTGTGCTTGTTTTATTTTGATTTATTTTGCTATTTCTTATTAGAATTTTAACAGTTTTTGAAATAATTTTCGGCGTGAGCCCACATTAACCTTTACTTTTTGGAGAGGATGATCAGAAATCTTGAAATGTTCTTAAAAGTTTTATTAACCTGGTAATTCACCAAACCTAAGTCCTATTGAGAATTTATGACACATTCTAGAGAATCGTTTAGCTAAGATGAGTTCCAAGGCAAAAGGCAAAAGAACAATTGATAAAATGTGCCATACAAGTGTGGTTCCACGATGATGAAGTTAAGAACATGTGCACTGCACTAGAGAGTCAATACCATGATGAGTTGAAGAGGTCATTTCTGCTATAGGAAGACATACAACATAACAAGTGAAAATAAACTCTGAGTCAAATATTTTCCTACTTTTTGAAGAGTCTGTCCTTGAGATTTACTTTTATGGTCATAAAAAAACCATCGAATTGGAAACTGCACGTGAGTCTTTTGTATGTCCAGTCAAAATTTCAGCATCTATAGCATTGGACATCAGTTTTCGAATAACCAAACATGTTCCTTTACACAGTCTTGCAGATGGATTCAAATTTCTGACCAACATAATGATACCACCTATCTTACTTTTAGGTTAAGTACGTGTGCCGGGGGCATTCCGGAAGGACTTTATTACAGATTCTTCAGGAATTTCGAATACATCTTCTCGTAATTGGCAGTTATTCTTCAAACTTTCGTTGCAAGATATAGAAGCTAACTTGCCTAATCCTGCTCATGGAGTTCTTTTATCATATTCCAAATGATTGGGAATCGCTTTATTGAGTTCCAAAAGGTGAATTCATCAAGCAAGTCTCAACAATTGCTATTCTATTCTTATGTACTGTAACAGGTACAAAAAATTTCTAGTCACCACTAAGAACAAAAGCCTTGCCTCCAAACGGTACGTCTAAAACTTGAGTTCTCAACGTGGACGATAACGCCCCTTGTGAGCGTTTGAGGTTTTCAGGGGGCAGTAAAAGCTCTAGAGATAATTAGGGGACGTAAAGATGGCATGGAGGGGATTGGACAGATTAACCAAATAAAGTTCTAAAAAGTTTTAGAAAAATAACACGCTGATTATGTACTAACAAAAGTAAACGGTAATATTGGTTACTTTATGTCGATTGCATGTATTTAAATCATTTCCATCACATGTACGGAAATTCGCATATTTCGGTATCTCACGAAGTAGATGAAAAACTACATTCTGTGACCAACATTAAATTCAATAATATAGTAAATTTTAATTTCTGAAGTGTGCGTGTTGTCTTTGTCTTTAAGCAGTAGGAAAAATGTTTCGGCTACTGCATTTGATTACGTATATTATCCAAGAAATAAAATTAAATATGTTAACCAGGAATTAACGTGTGATTCTTTAAAGGCTGACACTGTCAATTTATTTATTTTGAAAGTAATAGTTTATTATAAATTACTTCGTATCAACAAACCCCTGTCTGGATTTGTAACAGGCATGCTAAAGCTTTTATTCCACTCTTTTAAATAAAGAAATTCAGTAGCGTTTTAATTCCAAAAATATTAATATTATCAATTCTTATGAATATTTTTGTGGCAATAGCTATTTCAGATTCGCAAGTAGAAAAAAAACTCGGGACTTTCGAAAAAAATAAAATTAAAATTAAAAAAATATATTCTATTAGTGATAGAATATTTTTTTTAAAAATTTAATTCTTGCTTTCACCACACATTATGTACGCTATTATTTCACTAGAATGGGAGGGGGTGGTAACAAAATGTTCACTAGAAAAGGGGGTTCAAGTTCAAAAAAGTTTGTGTGTGGGAACCTATGATCTAAGACCCAAGTGATATGTGAAAAGCCTGCCACCTTTACTCAAAGCATGATATGGAGTAATGATACACTGATCCTAAATAGTGATTTTTGTCGTCTTCATAAATTTTCTTTCTTTGGTGATATGACGAACGGTACATCAAGAATTATCGAGAATGGGGAACCGGTAACTTGAATCTAAAATGCGCTGTTCTGCTCCCTTCAAAAATGATAGCTGGAATTTCAGTCAATACAATGGGAACACCGATTCCCCCAATCCTCTAATTGAATGAATTATGGCAACGTTTCTCAAACAGTGGGACGCGAGCCCCTTGAGGGCGTGATAAATATACAAGGGGGGCGGAGCATATTGAAAAGTTGAAAACTAAAGATTGTTCAAAACATTATTAAGTTACTAAAAGTAAGCAAACAAAATACTTTTTTGACATAATAAAATACACATTTACACTGATATAATACACTTATAAAAGTATCTGTACTGTACAATGCATTTTATTATTAATTTAACAATACTAAATTAAGAACAATTTTGACAATTACCAATGACCCCATGGGCTTGTATTAACACTTATCTTGATGATTTGTACGGTTAATAAAATTAATTCCTTAACTGCTGATTAAAAATTACGCGGTTCGGTCCCCAATACTACTAATTCATTTGTAATAATAAATAATTCATTTATAAATATCGATAATTTATAATTTTTATAAATTTATTTTAATAAAATCTGAATTTTTATAAATGAATATTTTAATTGCGAAAATCATGAAAACTTGAACATTATTAATATTATTATTATTTATTATTTTATTTTATATTAAATTATTTTCCAATTGAAATTTATTAAAACATTTTGACAAAATCTGACTTATCAAAATTTCGCGTTTTGCCAGTTTCAAAGTTTTATTACTTTTTGAATCATTGTTTGGCGCAGCTTAGCCTAATTTGGTTCTTGTGCCATAAAATCAAATCAAATCAAACCTCAATGCCACGGTTTTCCACGTAGACGCGCGTATTTTGATGGGGGCTTTTTTAGGGGGGGAGGAGAAAAGGAATAAATAAGCAAAATTCTCTGAAATAAGTAAATCCTTTGCAAAGACTGTCAAGATCCTTTTGTTGTATTCCAAAGGCTTATGAATAATTTTATAAATAGCAGTGCGCAGAAAAGATCGTATTTCGGAAAGACGTACATATGCGTCCAGAAGATTTTTGCTTTGGCTGAGCGAGACGTTTATAAACGTCGGTGGCACATAAGAGGTAAAAGTCGTACTGCAGCTTCAGTGTAAAAGTATAGTATTATTGAATTCAATACAATGTTATTGTATGGAAGGGGGCGCGATGAAAATGATGATTGAATATTGGGTCGCGAGTATTGAAAGTTTGAGAAGCACTGAATTAAGGCAATGAATAAAACCTTTTGCTTGAACTAGCAAAAGCATCCACAGAAAATGCACATTTTTGGTGAAACCTCATCAACATCTTGGAATGGATGAATAACTATATCAAAAAATTGTACTCTGCTCCGGATTCAGAATCCCTATTAGTCTCTCTCTTCCTTGTCTTTCTTCTTCTATGTTGTAAAAATTCTTCTTGATATATGCGTGTGAAATGGTAGGTTCTAACAATCCAGAGCTCATAAGGGTCACGTTGTGAACATGAAGTTGATCGGTTATGTTGTGCAATGCAAGGTCTACACTCTTTGCTGTACTGAAGTGTGAACCTGAAAATCTTCACAAATATAAGCTTTGAATTCGTCCCAAAGTTCTAGAGGTGATGTTGGATTGCGAAAAACACGAAAAAAGTAAACAATTGCCTTAACTGTGATGACATCTTAAATCTATATGCCTCCCTCAAACAGTTTTACCATTCGCCATCGTGAATTCATGACATCACAATCGTAGGTAAGTGGCACTTCGAAAGACTTATTTCCAGGAACGTGAAACATAAGCATCCATAGAGGAAATCGCTCAATTTAATCTAGACACAGTTCCGTTTCCCAATGGTACATATCTCCCCCATTTATTGTTCTTCCAAACAAAGTGCTTCGTAATGTCAGCATATAAGTATTTGTTGACATCAGGATCCGTTCTGTTCAAAATTACGTGGTACGTCGCCAAAAGCCCTCGTATAGCTGAACAATGCGACGTTAATATTCACTCACTCTAATTGTAGCAGAAATAAATAGGGTATTCTCAAATTTTTAAGGCAGCTCTATTATCTCGCTTTCCCTTTAAATAACGAAAATTTTGCTCGAGTATTTCATACATCTCTTGAGAATGTGTACTTCATTGTAATTTAATGTATTCATTTTTTTTCATCTCGAATCAATTGCAATCTTCTTTATGTAAAAAAGTGCACGTTTCTTGATAATGTTTTAATTAATTTCGTGCTGCCATCTAGAAATGATATGTTTAACTAAAATCAAAATGTAATAATGAAAGCTTTTGTATTATTACTTTTACAAAATCACAAGCATCACTAGAAAATATTTTCAACAAGGAGGTTTATAGTAGGGTATTAAAAATATTGATTCATATACTTTTATTTCAAAATCACAATTTTTACTTTGAAAACCTTTCTAAAAAAATCGTATCACTCCTGGAAATTGTTTATTTTGAATCGTACAGATGGCAGTACTATCAAGAAAATCTGAGATAAATTATATTTATTTAATCATTAGTATTTATTCTAGATAAAAACTATTTACCATCACCTTTCTAGAGTACCCTTTTCTATAATCTCACAAAATTTGAAAGCTTGAAATTTAAAAAAAGCAGAGCTGTGATAGTTTTACGTTTGTTTTCATTCATATCCCACACACAAAGGCGAATGTGAAAACTTCAAACTGATTTAACTCAGAAAGATAAAATAACTATTTTGCCTTCATTTAAAATGTTATGGCTTATTTTTATTGTACATAATACTTTGATATTTTTTCTAACTATTGCTTATAATTCATGTAAAAAAAAGTTGGTATGCATTTCTGAATAAAGACAAATTTTTATTTAAAATAAATAAATTTAGAATTTTTATATTTCTTAAGGAGTTCTGAAAAGAATCTACAAATACCAGTCCCATTATCCCAATGCCCACACCAACTTTTGTGAAATGTTGCTTGCTAATCAAGTTTCTTGCATGCAGGATTATTTTAGTAGAAGTAGCAGTATTTTAAAATCACCTAAAAAAGTTTTTAATCACCACCACCTAAAAGTGGACCTTTTCATAGTTCTTAATAAATTCCTACCAATATACTTTCTAGGTGATAACAAGAATGAATTGAATGGATTCTGTGGAATTACTACTGGCATGAAAAGGTCCACTGTTTCTAAAATGCAAAAGCTTCTTCACCGAAAAAAACAAAAACAAAAAAAATGAATGTGTTTAATCCTCCATTATGGATACAACATAAATAATTTCGGGTTCATAATATAAATACAAAAACAAACTGTAATGAATCATGTATTCCATTAGCAAATGAAAATTGTTTAGAAAAGTTTTGTTTATGCATATTTATACATATTTTTTTTAGAAAAAGAATTATACTTTATGTGTAAATGGTAAAAATATTAGAAATGTATGTTTTCTCATTCCTTTTTTTAGCATTACTGAGTCACAGAACCGCGTGTCAGCGTGCAGCTAGTAAGACATAAAAGTTTAACAAGAGAAATATCAAATTTAAGATGAATAATAGGAAAACACATTTAATGTTTGAAAATTATTTAGAAGTAGTATATTTAGAAGTTTATTTTCACTTGTTATGTTGTATGTCTTCCTATAGAGCAGAAATGACCTCTTCAACTCATCATGGTATTGACTCCTCTAGTGCAGTGCACATGTTCTTAACTTCATCATCGTGGAACCACACTTGTATGGCACATTTTATCAATTGTTCTTTTGCCTTTTGCCTTGGAACTCATCTTAGCTAAACGATTCTCTAGAATGTGTCATAAATTCTCAATAGGACTTAGGTTTGGTGAATTACCAGGTTAATAAAACTTTTAAGAACATTTCAAGATTTCTGATCATCCTCTCCAAAAAGTAAAGGTTAATGTGGGCTCACGCCGAAAATTATTTCAAAAACTGTTAAAATTCTAATAAGAAATAGCAAAATAAATCAAAATAAAACAAGCACAGACCTTCGTAGGGATTTTTGGATTATGGTGTTGAAGTGGGTACCCCAACTGTACCGAAAAGAGTTCTGGAAGTTAGCCGTAAAGTATCAAGACCGATGAAATAGCAATTTCTGACTTAGAAAACGATGAAAAAACTTTAAGAATACGTCAACAATACCGCTATCCGTGACTGTTAATGATTAGAAGAAGGTGATTTTCAGTAAAGAAAGGCATTTGCTTGTGCAGGAATACAAATGAAGTGTAGTTAGAAAAAGTAAAGTTGAAACTCTGCTGCTAGAGAGAGAGAGAGATCATATCCAACAAACTGCAAAGCACCCTTCTAAACAGATGTTTGGGGTTGTATCAACAAATGACAATGAAAGCTTATTTCCTCTTAAAGGCCTGATTAATTATGCCCAATACATAGAAATATTACCCAATGGAAATGCTCCATCCATGGAAACATTTGACGGAACATTTCAACAGGATTTGGCTTCTTGTCACAATTCGACATTGGTCCAGACTTTGGCGAGAAAATCTTGAAAAACTTCATTATCCGACACCATACCTCTCACAGTCATAGAAATGTGCTCCTTAAGAGCGATGATTTTAAAACGCTTCCTTTTGGAGTAATATCCATCTGTAAACAAGCATTAATAACACGTGTTACGTGGCACTCAAAATTATAATCAGCAGCTACCACACTAAAAGGCTCACAGCTGAACTACTAATGTACTAAAACCAATTGGCCTTGATTTTATTTTAATGATTAACAACTCGAGGTTCATAGAGCTCATTCGGTCAACGAATTTCTGGAAAGAGAGAATATTCGCCGAATGGATTGGAAAGTTAGATCTTCAAACCTCATTCATACAGAACATATGTCGACAACCTATGGCACGTCTAGCTATTTTTAGTGGCATGCTACAAAGTTGTGGGATCAAAATAAATATGTCTCCTTTCTAAGCTTCACGTTTAGAGGCTATTTTTTACTTTCAGTTATTTGCCATAAAACGATTCTGCTGCATCTGCTTGCGTTTAGTTTCTGGGGATTTATGTAAAAATTACCACTCTCTATTTAAGTTTCAATACTTCTTTGCGTTAAATATTCAATTGAAATAAAAAAAAAAGAAGCTTAGTGGGATGCATTATTTTCACAGCATCTCAGAAGAAATTTTCAACATTATTGAAAGTAATAGTTTCGGCATTTTTAAATTTCTGTGTTAGTCGTTACCGCAGTGATTTAATTCCTTGAATGGAAATTGCCTGTGTGAGATGTTTTTCGCATTTGGTTCTACACATATTTTTTCTCTTCTTTAACCTGTAGGATCCGTCGGTTTTCAGTTGAAAATTTTCCACAGGACGGCACTTTTAGCCACGCTGACTTCCCTCCTTTTTGTCACTGATTGATGCTACCGTACACCGGCAGTCAAAAGAAGCAAAATAGCTGCTAGTCTCCTGCTGTGCAATGGGGATGTCCGCTCCTTAGAAAGTCCCTAAATACGAAGATTTTCCTTTCTTAGGAAACATGTTTTCTTAGAATATGGTGTAATAGTTACTAAAGATTTCAGTTCGAGAAATCTAAAAAAAATTATCTATTAATTATTATTTTTTTAAAAAAAAGGACGATTCCTTACAATTTAAGCTGCATTTTTCCTAGATTTCATCTTCAATATTTTTAAAGTGAGTGAAACAGCAAAAAAAAATTATTATTATATAAAACAGTGCTGATAGCATAAAGCATTGCGTAAAAAAAAAAAATAAAAAAAAAAGAGCTTACTTCATTCTAATCAAAGGTACAGAAAACTTAAGAAAATTTAATTTTATCCAAGTAAAACTTATATATATATATTTTGATTTTTTCACTAAATCCATTAAAATATGTAAATTATTAAAAATTCATTTTTCATTCTACTAAATGCAATAATTTGTTACACAAACTTAATTTACTCAGGTGTCAGAAAATAATCAAATTATAAGTAAGAAGGAAATAATGTAATTTTTAATTAATTATAATTATGCATAATCAGTATTATAAAATAAAAGGTAAAATGCTGAGCTTTATGTGTCATATGTAAAATTTAGATTTTCTTAGATTGTTGAAGAATTATTCTAAAATAGTTTAGCACTATATTCTCTCTCTTTTAAATGAAAATATCTACATTGAGACACATGCATACGGCTTCAATCAAGAAGAAAATTACGTGAAATATGTGTTTTGTATAAAAGTTGTTGTACGTATCTGCAACATAGGTATTCCAATAGACATCGTCAAAAATCAACTATTCATTTTTGTAAACTTCACTGTTAATGATTTTATAAATGTTTTTCTCTCTTTTAGAATATATTTGCAGAATACATGATACTCTTAATACATTCTGTTTTGTGACACATTAAAATTCATAATACTTAAGGAATACTTAGAATAAGTCTAAATTTTATTTACAAGCATTTTTTTCAAAAATTAAAATAATATTTTCCTTTGATCTAATTCTTCCTATATATGCTGAAAATTCTGATAAAACATTTAATTGCAAATAAATGAGATGAACAGCAGGTAGGTGTTTCGCATTATGCTATAAAATGTAAATATCCTAAGACTATAAATGTTGGTGCATCTTAAATAGTGCCACATTGTATTCTTTCATGTTTTTAGTGAAAAATGGTCCAGATTAGGAGTTCCATCGAGTAGAAAAGCTAATACGCATTAAATCAAAATCCTTACGTTGTCGTGGAGCAGAAATTAGAAGTGGGGGCTCTAGCTTGGCTATCGTTCTCATTACTTGATCGTCATTTAAATTACGAGGTCCGTCTTATTACTCTGTTCCTAATGCAACTCGTAAATGAAATATTAATAACTTATCAATTTACCTACGTGTTCCTAAAAGTAAATCCTTTAAATACGCATAAGAAATTTAAAACTATATTTTTTTTCAACAGTAATAAATTGTTTTTATTACTAAAAAAGAGGAAATGCTTTTGAATTTTTAGAATAACAATAAGCTGGTACCAAAGACAAAATATTATGACTACAAACATTTTTATTTTGCCGAGGATCTTCATGTATCTCAGTAAACTTGTTTATATAAAAGGATTGTATTATTCTTATTTGTACTGAATTGTTTCTTTTGCGAGTAATGACAACATACTGGGGCTTCTTAATTTTTTTCACCTTTTGGACAAAAAAGTTATATTCTTAGCCTTTGGATGATCCTTACTTCTTATTTAAAATTTCAAAAGAATTGCATAGTGCTTAAATTCTAAGATTACTGTTTAATTTTGTGCGATGATGAACTGATTTTTACGTATGATTTTGTGCATAAGATAGAGCCAATACATTCGTACGAAGCCAACTCCTTCTATAACATTCAAAACAATTACAAAAACCTTTCTTTCTCAACGCACAGACTTCTCAATCGAGTTACATATAACTGTGACAATTTTTCTTTACTTTCTTCAAAACGAAGAAATACTTTAGTTTTTAATATCCCCCCCTGCTTCATTTGTACAGTCCCCTAAAGTAACTGGGTCCTTTTTACCTTTCTCTCAAAATCTAACAGAATATCAGTTCTCCGAACGGTTATTTTAATTCTTCTGATAACATTCGCTAAGTAGAAGAGACTTTTTGGAGGGCTGGGGTCGGCATAGTTTCTATTTATTCTATGCCCGACAATTTAACAGAAAAGGAAATACCCTTCCTAAAGGCTTATTGCGGTGATAAGAGGAAGAATAGTTTTCCGGCTACTTGAAAGCAGCCTTGGAAGATTTACAAGAAGGCAGATGTGCATTTCTACGTTTTCTAACACCAAAAAGGCATATGATAATCAATAATGACCAAAAACTGAAGAATCAACAATAATCAAGGGGAGAAGCATTCTTTGTGTCGATATAAAAGATTTTACAACTTGCTCATTTACTAGAACCATCTGATTCTGTATTCAGATATTAAACGTTCAATAGCCTTAGAGGGCATCCGAACACTCCGTTCTTTGTACTGTTGTACGTAAAATGCTTAACTCACGAATAAATAGGCAAAAAAAAAACAACGCATTTCTTACTTTAATATAACTATCTATTAAACTACGTTGTGATTATATTTATTTTTCAGATAGATTTTAGAGAATTTTGCAAAATTGTTCGTAATTATTATTATAAAAGAAACTTACAATAATTTTTTTAAAAAAAACTTTTTAAAAGCTTCGAAAAATCTGGAAATCCAACATTGTAGAATTTTCGAATTATGCTCGTAATATATAACAAAAGCAAAAATTTCATTCTTGTTTCTAAGGTATTTGTATAAATTAAGGCATTTTTCTTATGCTGAAGAACGTAATATTCGTTTTCTACAAATTTGAAAGAAAAAATATCGGGATTAATAAGTTTCGTTTTTTGTTTTGAAGACTCTACTTTTATACATCAATTGTCATAGTAAAAAATGTCGCAGTTAGTTTCTTGCATTTCATAAATAAATTCGAAGGACTAAATTGGATAGTCTTAAAAATCTATAACAAATATTTATGTAATTTTTTTGTTGCAAATATTTTTTTTTTTTTACACCACTAAACATTTTTTTTCTGATGTTTCGATGCTAAATTTAAAATTTCTTTTAGCTAAGCATAACGTAAGATAACACTAAAAATATGTTTCTGTACAGCAATACATTGTATAATTATGAACAAATTTTTATCAAAAACTAAATGCTTATAATTCTCCAAAAATATACTTTTAAGCAGTTTTAAAGGTATAAAAATGTAGAACTGAAGTATTTTTAAATGTGGCAGATGTATAATATATAAGTAGGTAATAAATGCCGATTCTGCTGTAAAGGCGGCGGAGGGGGCGCAGAGTTGAGTTACTTTTCTCCAGTTGCCGAGTTGAGGTGTTTCCCTCCTGTTGCTGGTTTGAGTTGTTTCTCTCCTGCTGTTGAGTTGAGTTGTTTCCCTCCTTGTATGCTTTTGGTTTTCGAGTTGAGAAGAGTTGAGTTGTTTTCCTCCTCCTGCTGAATTGAGTAGTTTTCTCCTGTTGCTGAGTTGATTTGCTGTTTTTTTAATGTGCCAAAAATTGAAGTATAGGAATCTTAAAAGTGCTCATGGCGCCACGTAGTGATTAAACTATACACTAATTATAGATTTTAAAATGATTGAAGTAAATAACAGTAATAAATCCAGATTCAAACACACAGCCCCAGAACAAAATGTCTCCATAGAAAATTAGTTTTTCAGTTACGCTAACCATTGTCCTATGAAGGCATACAGACCTGAAGAAAACTTATGTTTATAATCTCATGAATTTAATTTTGCAGGCGAAGCAGATGTTGACATTTTCTTTATTAAAACGAAATAAAAAAATTATTTCATTTATATTATTTTAATAATTTGCAAATTTAATTCATTATAATGATTACACATACACAGTAAAAATGTGACGTAGAATACTCGTCATCGGCGGGAACGGTTTACGATTGAACTTGTCTTAGCTTGTCTGATCTTGATTCTACAAGACGGCGACTAATTCTACGTCAGAAATTATCTCAATGCTGAGAGCGGATGGATACATTGCTTTCAACCACTCAGCTAACAAAAAACAATTAAATTTATATTATTTTGATAATTTGTAAATTTTAATTCAGTATAATGATTACACATACACAGTAAAGATACAAAGTAAATTGTTTATTCAGAAATCAACATCTTGTATTGCGTTTTACATTACAATCGTATATATATATACATGGAGAGCAACAAATTGTAAAATTGATTTCAGTATAGAATTACACATGTGCAGTAAAGATACAAAGTAAGTTGTTTATTTACAAAAGCAGCATTCCGTTTCACATTACAATATTTTACTTACATTACAAAAATCACATTATTGCAAATTTATCACATCATTGGTTTTTATGTCTTACTGCTCATTGAATAGGTCTAAATTTATCAATGACCAATGTCCATGGGCAAGAGTAGTAATGCCATCATCATTAATAAACCTTTTGTCATCTTTATATGACAGAGCAAGTTTGTTTTGCTTTATTGAATGTATTGAATGAAATTTGGATCTAATTAAGTTCATGTCAACATATTTTAATTTTTATTAGAAAGACAGGCTTTGTAGTCCTCAAATATTATTTTGTTTTTTATAGTTTGTTTTTTAATTCCTTTTAACCGCTTTTCAATCTTATTGTTTGTTTTGTAGGCATAAATTTTCGATTTTAATCCTACATATTCTGTCATAATATTTCCCTTATTTTCATCCTTCATTTTCCTGATGACTTTTTTGTTAACAAGAGGTAAATTGTAAATGTTGTTTTATCATAATCTGAAATATCATACAAGTTAATATCATCTTTCATGTCACTATAAAAATCCTTTTTAAGAGGTATGATTTCAGCTCATTTGCTGAAATGATCGGTAATTACTAATACAAATCAATTAGGTCTCATTCTCGATATAGGGTACAGACCTAACAAATCTAACGTAACTATCTCATTTGGAAAATTTGATACAATCGGAATTAATCGACCAGCGGTTTACGCGTTTTTATAATTATTAACTTAGCACATATGGCATATAGTGACATATTGATCAATACATTTTCCCATATCGGGAAATAACAAACGTCCCTTATTTTATGATAAGTCTTAAAACGTCCAAAATGAACCGCTATGGGCTTGTCGTGAAATTCTCTCATTATTTCATTCCTTAAGGGAACAGAGACGTTCTAACCCTTCAAAAAATCGATTTTTCAATTTTCATCTTAAAAAAAAGTAGATTTAATGCTGATTCCAAAAATGTATAACATGTATAAGTTTAAAGCTTAATATTCGAGTAATTGCGGTTTTAAAATGTAAGCAACAGCTGTCACGCCTGTTGTTTACGTTATCGCACGTCAACTGCCACGCCCATTTTACAGCTGACCGAAGCATGTTTTAATGTAGATTGGTATTTTATATCATTTAATCTGATTTATTTATTTTATTCTTGTGGTTTGAGAAGAACTATAACTACTCAACTCTATCTTGTTTATACCCAAGCTGTGTGTGCGAATTTTAAACATTTTGCTTTCTCGTGCTTGAGTTACAAACACGTGAGTTACGAATTTCGTATTTTGACTGCTAATTTACTCTTTTTTTGTTTACATTCAATTTGTTTGCAATTTGTGAGAATTTTAAACATTTCAAATGCCTCGAACAAAAAAGTTTGGGCAAACGTCGTTTAATTCGTAAAAACACTTCAGTAAATGCTGAGAGTGAACGAGTTGATGTCAGTGCATCTAAAAAGAAAATTGAGAAGAGTGAAGTATCTTTTAAGGACTATGAAGATAATTTTTCAGTTGAAACTCAAAGCAGGTATGTTATTATTGACTTAAATATGCACAATATTTTCAACAATATTGCAAAATGCAGATATTGTGATAGATCTTTCTGCTTTGATGTTGCTGAAAATAAAAGTAGTCGCAAAGGCCTTGCTACCAGTGTGTCAGCAACTTGCAAGTATTGTGGTTCTGGTCATTCTTCAATGACTTCAAATACCATGTCAGATGGATATGAAGTAAATTTGAGGTTTGTTTATGGCATGAGGTGCATTGGAATTGGCAAAAGTGCAGCTCAGATATTTTGTGCACTGATGAACTTACTTCCTCCTCCAGCTAAATTTGAAGGACTGTATACGCCAATTTTTAAAGCGTTGGAAACTGTTTCATCTCATTCAATGGTTAACAGCGTTAATGAAGCTGTCACTGAAAATGAACACAGTAAGAACCTAGCAATTGCTCTTGATGGGACCTGGCAGAAAAGAGGACACTCTTCGAAGAATGGCGTTGTAACTGCAACTTCTCTCGATAATGGAAAAGTTATTGATTCTGAGTGCCTATCGAAATATTGCTTTGAATGCAAAATACGAACATAACCTGTGATAATTGCCAGGTAAATTTAGTGCGGGAATGGAGAGTGAAGGAGCATTGCGGATTTTCAGTCGCTCTTTACCAAATTACAATGTTCGGTATGTTCAGTACTTTGGAGATTGAGATTCGAAGGGGTTCCTAAAAGTTAAGAATCAAACATATACGGTGATGAATTTCCTGTTGAAAAACTAGAGTGCATCGGCCACTTCCAAAAAAGGATGGGAGCAAGACTGAGAGCCCTAAAGAACAATTTAAAATCCACCAAGCTGTCAGACAACAAACCAATATCTGGACGAGGAAGGCTGACCGATGCAGAAATTCTTCCGCTACAAAAATATTATGACCTAGCCATAAGAAGAAATGTTGGAAAATCAGTCGCAGATATGTCCAAATCCATCTGGGCAATATATTTCCATAAACTGTCGACAGATGAAAATCTGCAACATGCTTTGTACCCTATGGGAGAAGAAAGTTGGTGCGGGTACAATAAAAGCATTGTATCAGGTGAAAAATACACCCACAACCATTCCCTCCCAGAAGCAGTTCTTTTTAAAATTAAAAAAATTTTTAGAGACTTAACTGCAAAATAACTGCTATTAAAATGCTTGCATGGCCAAACTCAGAACCCCAACGAAAGCTTTAATAACTGTGTGTGGAATCGTGTGCCGAAAAACACATTTGTGAGCAAAAGAACTTTGCAAATGGTTGTTATGGATGCAGTTATATTTTTCAATGAAGGTGCATGCGCAAGGACAGAAGTATTTAAAGCGTAAAAAATCAATCCAGGCATCAACACTTGTAAAGGCTTCGCAAAATTGACTACGTCAGAATTTGTGAAGCTGAGATGACTGTTCAAAAAGCTACCAAAGAAGCCAAAACAATAAAAAGGCAAATTAAAAGGAAGCAGGATGCTTTAGAACAGTCAATGCAAGATGAATACAGTGTTGGAAATTTTTTAAATACAAATCTTAGGTAAGTGCATGATTTTATTTAGTTTTTTTCAATTTTCTCAAAATGTGTTTTTTCAGTTTTTAGGTACATGTATAGATAAATCTATTTGTTATATTTTAATGAAACTTGGTATGAGCTTTTGTGCCATGATAATGTATTCAATGTTACTAATTTTATTTCTGAAATGTTAATATTTTTACTTTTATTGCTCAATTTCTAAAAAAAAAATGCCATTTTTATCAAAATTTCAAAAAGTCAAAATTCAAAATTTTTTTAAAAAACTTCTGTGCAAGGAAATATAAAAAGAACTATTACATTTAAATAAAGGTACAATTTTATAACTAAAACATCATATTTTGTGGTGTTATATGTTATAAAAGGAAAGATACATGTACCTAAAGAGCACCATGTATCCGAAAACTTTTTTTGGTGTGTACTTTTTCGAATCCTTATATTTCTTAAAATATTTTATATATTTAATAATTTTATGTTGTAGTATATTAAGAAAAATATATAGATTGTATGACTCACTTTTTTTATTTATGGAGTCTTTCTGTCTTTGAAAATAATGTTCTTTCGAAAAGCCAAATTTAGCTCATTTTGTGTCATCGAGAACGTCCCGGTTCCCTTAAAGACTTCGGAATGTATACTTGCATTTCACCTATTGAAGTCGCATATTTCGCATAAGATAACACGCCCTCGATAAGTTTAAATTCTTTGGACGAATTATCACATGTCACCGCATTAACTTTTCTATCTTCCGGGTTTTCTAAATATCTATAGATATGACCTAATTCTGGGTCATTCTTTTGCTGTGTTATTAACTGTTCTCGTGACGTAAGTACTAAATCTCTGATTATTGCACAATTAACTTTTTTTTCCATTACACTTTCAACCGGGATTCATGATAAAACATCCGCCACCGCATTTTGAGTTCCAGGCCTATGTTCCCATTCTATATTAAATTCTGCTAATTTGAGTGCTTATCTGATCATACTACTCGACAAATTTTTCCCATGAGTTAAACGCGTTAAAGCAGGTTGATCAGTAATAACTTTAATCGGCAGTGATCCTAAAAATGTTCTGAATTTATTCAGCGCCCAAACTACTGCTAAACATTCTCTCTCGATTACCGTATAATTCCTCTCAGCGTTGCTAAGTGTACGCGAAGCTAATATAACTTGTCTCTGTTCCGGATTTAGAACCGATCCCCCACCTATTGAACTTGCATATGTAAATAACTCGAAAGGCTTTTTGAAATCCAGCAATTTTAAAATTGGTGCCTTTGTTATTGCCGCCTTGACCGCGTCGAATGCCTTCTGCTCCTCAATTGACCATAAAAAATTTTTAATTTTTGTTTAAGATTATAAAGGGGTTCGCAAAGATCAGCATAATTTTTAATAAATTTCGTGTACCACTGGGAAATACCCAAAAACTTGGATACCTCCTTGGAATAAAGCGATGGTTTCATCTCAAGTATGGCTCAGACCTTTGTCTCATCTGTTTTGATTCCCTCTTTACTAATAATCAATCGTAAATACTTCAATTCATCACAACCTAATCTACACTTTTATTTATTTAATGTTAATCTCCTGCATCTTGTAATAACCCCTAAAAACTTCCCTTAAATGCTCAACATGTTGAGTGAATAATGGAGACGATATAATTAAGTCATCCATATATACATTCACAAACCTCCCTATCACCGGTTTCTATATGATTTCTATCTCCTTCTGAAAGTAGGGCGCCGCCCCTGATAAGCTAAATGGCATACGCCGAAATGCGTAGGGGCCACTTTTTACTACGAGCGCGGTCTTAACAATATCACTGGGGTTTACTGCCATTGGAAAGTACCCGCTTCTTAGATCAAGATATGACATTATTGTCGTATAGGGGATATTCCTTATTGTTGGGGTGGAGCGAGTGAACTATTTTTTCTGGCGGAAGGATAACTGTGTGACCCGCCTACGCGAGGTTTTCCCGCTTCACTCCTACGCATTCCTTCTACGGGGTTCACTAGTTGACTGGTCGCTGTGTGCTGTTTCCGTAATCGTTATTTTCGTATTTGTATGTAAATAAATGTGCTGTTTAGAGATACCTGAGTGGAAGTAATTTCACAAAAGAACAACAAGTGGTTGCAGAGCCTGGCTAGTCTGTGTGATGTGTTAGTTGACTTTGCGAACGCTTAAAGCTTTCTACCTACAATGGATAAAATAACAATTCCCGATTTAAGGGGTCTCAGGGATGTTAATCTCGGATTTTTTCGAATTTTCGAAAAAAATATACGTTATTCCTCATTTTCTTTTGAACATTTTGATACCAACCACGTGATAGTACTACAAAAACTTCGAGAGTTATTCAAAAAATTCCAAACAGCAATTTAATAACAGTATTTAAATGGACACATGTCACGCCCACTTATTTTTAATTTCCACATACGTTTCATTTTTCTGTTTTTAAAAAGCCTCATGAAATATTTTAAACACTTGGGTGAATGAGAAGGAAGCTTGCAACTCAACACATTCTTTCTAATGTGTTTTCATTCTGTTTTGGTAATGCTAGCACGTTGTTTGAAATTGTTTTTCAAAATTTAAAGCATTATTTATCTCTAAATTTGAAATGGAAAATATACATCGCAGACCTTCAGGTAAACGTCCTAAGAAAAAAAGATTTAGAGAGAACCAATTCATGAAGGTATGTCCTCATACACATGTTGCAGAAAGGAGAGATACAAGTAAGTGTGCTTCCAGTAATAAAATCTCAGGAATTCCGACTTCATTAAAGTCAAATCTTGTTAAGGTAAGTGAAAATTTCAAAGGATATCGTATTTTTGATTTTATTTCAACCTTTAGCTCTATTTTGTCAGTATCATGCTGTTTAAAATGTCATAAACAATTAACAATTAATGAAACGTCCACTCGTGGTTTATGTTCGAATTTTGAAATACATTGTAAAAACTGTGGGAATGTTTGTACTTTTTCAAGCTGTGAAAACACTGGGAATAAAAATAATGCTCCAGAAATTAACAGAAGATCTATTTTAGCAATGAGATGCATAGGCCAAGGCTTGGAGTCATTAAAAACTTTTTGTGCTGTAATGAGTATTCCTAATCCTGTTGAACAAAAATCATATGATGTTATTAATAATAAACTTTCACTTGTTATGAAGGAAGTCGCCGAAGAAAGCATGAAAAGGGCAGCTGTCGAAGAAAATTCTTCGTTATCTGATAACCTTTAACGGTAAGCGGTGATGGGACCTGGAAAACGAGAGGACATTCATCGTTGATTGGAGTATGTACTGTAATAGGGGCCGAAACAGGTAAGGTTTTGGATAGGGAAGTGTTGTCCTCATTTTGCAAAGGATGTGACAGTTATAAAGGGGTTAAGTTTGGTATCAAGTACAATAAATGGCAAAGAGCGCATAAAATTTCATGTAGAAAAAATTATTCTGGCTCTGCGGGTAAGATGGAGGTTGACGGGATGTTGAGGATTTTTAATCGATCAGAAATGCTTCACAATCTGAAATATTCGAACTACATAGGAGATGGTGACACAAAAACATTCAATGACCTTTCTGAAAACCAGCCATACGGCGATGACCATCTTATTCAGAAAATAGAATGTGTAGGCCATGTGCAAAAGAGAATGGGTACAAGACAGGAAGCTTAAATTAGTATATGGTAAAAAGAAATTATCTGATGGTAAAACTAAAAGCGGTAAAGGTAGGTTAATTGATAGTTTAATTGATAAGCTTGCGCACTACTATGGTAATGCTATTCGATGCAATTCTACTAGTGTAAAGGAAATGCGGAAAGCCGTTTGGGCTGTTTGGGGTCATTCTTGCAGCACTGATGATGAACCGATGCACTGGTTTTCTCCTACAAATCCAAATACATGGTGTAAGTATAATGCTGCAATTAATGATAATTTAGAAAAGTATAAACACAAACCCTCAGTTGCTAAAGCTGTTCGAGATGTAATTAAGCCTGTATTTGCAGACTTATCTCATCCGGCACTCCTGAAGAAATGTTTAGGAGGTAAGACACAGAATCCTAATGAAAGTTTAAATTCATTAATCTGGAAGTTTTGTCCTAAGACGATTGGTTCTAGTCTTCAGATTGCAGAGATTGCTGCAAATCTAGCAACCAGCATTTTTAATGATGGAAATCAAATACTTATTTCTATTTTAGAGAAATTTGATTTAAAAATTAACAAAAATGTTTGTGTGTCCCTGGCTGAACGTGACAATCGTCGAATCTTTACGTCAAGAAAGAGGAGCTTAGCATCATCTTTTGAAGCTCGCAGAGCCAAAAAAATTAAAAAGACTAAAGAAATTGAGCTGTTTAAGCAACAGGAAAGCATATCTTATGATCCTGGAGCATTTTAGCATGTAAGTTTTAAAATTTATTTTCTTAAATTTAATTTAAAACTTTAAAGCCTTTTTTTCTCAGTTTGTGTTTTTTTCACTTACGCGCATTCCGTTTCAAAAACTATCATACTTTGATGTATAAAACTTTACAGAATTATTAACTCTATCATAATATTTAAATCCCAGCTATTTATAGTATTATAAATTTTTAATTTTTTGAACAATTTCAAAAAAATTGAAATTTTAAAAATTTTTTTAAAAAATGTACTTTTTTATTTTTAAAAATTTAATTTTTTAGTCTATTTATATAAAATAAGCCACAATGTAATAAAGATATATTTGACTTTATAAATCAACTTATTGCTAGTAATTAGAATAATTATTGCAGAAAATATCATGCGCGTCGTAAAACTTACAATTTGTTTCTTACAAAATTTTTTCTTATTTTTATGTGCTTATTATTTTTAAAATTATGATTATATTTTAGACATTTTATACTTTTTTGAAACTTTATTCTTTTATAAAAAATGTGTAAGAGAATCAAATTATTTCATTTTAACCTCAAAGAATTATTTCTAGTCGAAAGTTGTTTATATTTTGTGCTCTCGAAACATTTTTAACTCCCCTGAGACACCTTAAACGGAACGAACTATTTTATTTGGGAGCTTAAGATGAAAGTTGTCCTTAGCTTAAAGAGATTAGACTCTCTAATCTTAATATCAAATAATCAGCCCTACCTTAATACAAACTTAACTTCAATCTTTAAATGGAAACGTCTGGGCGCGTGTGAAATGGTACGCACCTTGTAGTAATTGCTGGGTTTTTTAAGTAACTTTACGATAGGCTGTCAATTCACGCTTGTATCTCCTCCAAACATAACATTCCTCAAATTGCCATTTTGCTTAATGAAACTTCTGTTCTTTTAAAAGCTATCTTATTTGCATTTCTTATTCGCATTTCGCTTCTAGGGTTTTGGTTGGAAAAAGAGTTGAAATTAATCTTGTCCATCAAAGAATCCAGAGGTTATGTTAAAGAAAAGACGCGTGAGCCCATCAGAAAGTACAGAAACGCCCTCAACATCTGAAAAGCCAGATGTATCTTCCGATAATTATAGCTAAGTCCCATGTACAGAGATTAAGTGGATTCAAAAAATAGGTAGGAAAGTAACTGGATCTAACGTATATTACAGTATAGAAGGGGAAACAGCCCGATTGAAATCTTTTAACGAAATAGAGCGATACTGTAAGAAGCATAACATTGAGTATGATCCTAGTTTGTTTAATGTTAGGAAAGATAATACCGAATGGTCTTATGGTTGAAGGTCTTATGGTTGAAGTAATTATTCTAACTGTAACAAATAGGCGATAAGATCCAGAGAAGCATCTAAATGGCATGATGCAATGGATAAAGAAACTAACGTAATGATGGAATTTTGTTTTATGTACATAAAACATAAGGGTAAATATTAATTTACCTATTTAAATAACAATTGCAAGTATATGATTATAGATGTATTTACTACGAACGCATTGCGATGAACACAAACACATTTATTACATTGTAACAAATTATAAGAGCCTTTTGTATTCGTACATTTATTTGTGAAGTTATCCTTTTTTTTGGAGGGGGGGGCCTTAGGGTAAAAGGATGAGGGTAAATTTTTACGATGCTTGCGCACACACCGTCACGGATGCGTGCGCATACCTTCACGGCACAGATTCGCGCGCACACCTTTGACTAATATTGTAACATGCTACTTTTTGGTGCTAGGGTACTGATATTTGGGGGATCATAATAACTATTGTTATAAACCATATCTGTTGTGAGGCATCTCCTCTGTGCATTCCCCCTTTTACAGCTTTTTGGTCAATATATCGGAACCCGAGCCTCACAGTCCATTAGGACCTGGCTCATTCGATCTCTCTCTATCGGCTCTTCAAGTTATTATAATTTCATGCTCATAGGGCTATTTCTTTCATAGTTTTTAATTGTCTTAAGCTTTTAAATTTGTTTAAATTCACAATATCTTGGCTCCTCTTCGAGTCTCGGACTTGAGATTTGAACCAAGTGTTCCACTCGTCGAGACCCATCCAGATTGTGACATCTCACGCGTCCTTCCTCTAACATAACCTCTGTGTTCTTTGACGGCCACGATTAATGGGAATTAAGAGAAAGTTCAGTGTAGAGAAGATAGAAGTGTTGATTGGCGGCTTATCTAGAATCCCGTAAAGCTCGCCATTTTAACCAAGGTACATACCATTGTACGACCATTTGGAGAAATATTTGAAGTAGATTGGACGTTGAGTATTCAACCAAGTTAGGAAGATTATATTCTGAAATTGAATATATTATTGAGATTGAGATTAGGCAAATATAATATAATATATTGATAAGTGATCTAATTGCGCGATCTGTGTTGATTGACTACGTGTTTTGGTTTATTCTCACTTAATATAAGTTTGTGTTCGATATCTAAGTGTAATCTAAGTTAAATTCTTAATAAAAGTCATATTAAGAATTCTAAAATCTCATCATTTCGAGAATCCCACACCTCTAATTTAAGCTGAAACCCCACGATATGGTCATCGAAAGTCGACCATGTCGCAATGGCACCCGAATCGTTATAATTTATATGACTCTGGGTTAGATAATGCAGGAGTGTTTGGTATTTTACCAGAAATGTGCTTTTCAAGGTCAGAGAATGTTAATGAATTTTTAGAGGCCATATATAATCAGATATACAGTTACTAGAAATTCCTAGTAACATATCATGTGCTTATTTGAAAGGTCATTTCAGGGGAAGGCCTCAAGATTGGTACTCAATATTTGGATCGGTGTTAGTGCAAGATACAGCCACGGATTTCGCGCAGCTAAAGGCTGAATTAGCGAAAGCTTTTCCCGCAATCAAAAATAAGAAAGAATTGGAAGCTCAATTTTTCGCGTCACAGCAGGGCAGAAATCAGGAACCAACAGATTTTATTTACGATTTATTAAAAGTTCATAAAAATTTAGAACTAAGGATGTTGCAGGCAGAATTGGTTGATCACATTTTTTTTAGACTCGAACCACAAGTCCAGGACTATGTGGAAGTTCGGAATCCGCAGAACACGGTACAACTTTTAGAAATATGAGCTAAATTTGAAGAGAGGTATTCTTACAAATTAAAAAGGGGTTCACAGAATAGTGATAATGTGAAAAGACGGAGTCAAAACGCGCATAGGATGTCTAATTTTGATGATAATCGCAGAAACAGGAGAAATTCTGAGGTTGGACGTAGACCAAATAAGGCAGAAATGATTCTAGAGGTACTTATGAGAATGGCCGTCAAAGTAATAGGTGGTTCGAGAGTAGGAATTGATTTCAGAATGATATTTCGAGATTCAACGAAAGGGGATACCAATTTCAAAAAAATCGAAATTATAATTTTAATAGAGGGGACCGCAGAAATAGGGGTTCGAGTGAGAATCTCAGTCGAGGCGATAGTAAGCAAAGGGGACGATTGAATGTTTTGAAAGTTAATGAAGTTCATAATCAAAATGAATCGGTAGTGGATATACCAATTAAACTTTCTCCGATATGTATTCACCCGTGGAGCTTCCTACGTTCCTATTTTATTAAATAACACATTTTTGAAAGCGCTATGGGACACCGAAACAGAGAAATCATTTATATCGGAAGAAATATATAAAAAATATTTTTTTTTATAAACAAGTAAAAAAATCACGAGCTCAGGTGATCACAGCACAGGGAGCGAAATGCCAAAATATTGGAATTGTAGAATTGATTATTCATATCCGGAAATTTAAAAAACCTTGGTTGTTTCATGTGTTGACGGATTTGGAATACCCATGTATTCTTGGAGTTGATTTTATAAGTGGATCAAGGATCGTTTTAGATTTTGATCAGAAAACGTTGGCGATTCAAGATTCGCTGGTTGAAGATAATAAGATAGATGAAGGGAACTTGCGCGTTGATGTGTCACAAACGAAGTTAAATATTGTGGCTAATGTTTTATCAAAAAACCCGGTTTAAAGTATTATAGGAAAAAAGTTAATTGTGCAATAATCAGAGATTTAGTACTTACTTCGAGAGAACAGTTAATAACAGAGCAAAAGAATGACCCAGAATTATCTCATATCTATACATTTTTAGAAAACCCGGAATATAACTCTGTTAATGCGACGATATGTGAGAACTGGTCCCGCGACTTCCGTCTAATTGAAGGCTTCTTGTTTCATGCGAAACACGCAACGGCGTTAGGTGAAATGCGTGTATACATCCCAAAGTCTTTAAGAAACAGCATCTTACGCGAATTCCACGACAAGCCATTCGCGGGTCATATAGGCACATTTAAAACTTATCATAAAATTCGGGACGTTTATTATTTTCCGTATATGAGAAAATTTATTGATCAATATGTCTCTACATGCCATATGTGCCAAGTTAATAATCATAAAACGCGTTACCAGCTGGTCGATTAAATCCGATTGTATCAAATTATCCAAATGAGGTAGTTACGTTAGATTTATTAGGCCCATATCCTATATCTAGAGTGAGACGTAATCGATATGTTTCAGTAATTACCGATCATTTCAGCAAATGGGCTGAAACTATACCTCTTAAAAAGGCCTCGGCTCGTATAATAGCGGATACTTTTTTTGATAATTTTATATCGCGTTTTGGAGCTCCAATAAAATTAATAAGTGATAACGGTGCCCAAATTATATCCGAAATTTTTGAACATTTAAGTGAAATATTAGGCATAAAGCATGTGAAGACTGTTGCATATAGACCACAAGCAAATAGGACAGAAAGAGTAAATCGATATAGTGCAAATGATTGCAAATTATGTAAATGATCAACACGATACTTGGGACCAATTCTTACGTGAGTTTGCTTACGCTATTCGTACGGCAGTGAAAGAAACGACGGGAAAAACCCCTGCGGACTTATTTTTGGATCGAAAGTTAATTACCCCATTTCAAAAATTAGTAATGATTTCGGAGGGAACTGAATTTGCAATAAAAAATATTGAGAAATTATTTAATGAAGCTTGACTAAAAACGAAAGGTGAGCATGAAAGATGGGAAAGATATTATAATAGACGAAGAAGTGATGTACAAATTAAGATAGATGACTGGGTCTTATTAGAGAATCACCCTTTAAGTTCAGTAGCTAATAAAATCTGTTCTAAATTCAAACAAAAATTTGAAGGTCCGTATAGAGAAGTAGAAGTAAGAAATAATAATAATATTGTAATATGGAGGGGTCAGGAAAAAGGTTAACCGTAAAAGTCGATGATGTAAGAATATATCGTCATAGGAAATGTGATGAGGTCGAGTTAGGAACAGGTCGCTTAGATAGTATTAGTTCACGTCAGGAAACGAGTAGTTCGGAAAACGTACATCAAAGATCAAATGAGTCGCAATATGGGAAGAAGAAAAGGTCTGCGGTAAAGCGTGAGTTAGAGGAAAAAGGGATAAATCTCAAGTCAAAACAATGTGAGAAAAACACGGATAGGGCCGATAAGCGCGGATCACTTATCAGATCGCTGCCTAGCTCCTTTTCTAATAAGACAAGAACTAAAAGAAAACGTCTAGATAAAGGAATTAAAAGGTCGTATGGATCGGGGTCAAGTGGACCACAGAGAAAGTGGCAGAAACGTAGACCCAATAACATTAATAAAAGACCATTGTCATCCAGTAATATTTATATAAGTAGGAAGAAGAACAGGATGGAAGCAACTGGAGTTCAAGAAAGAAGGGTGTACAATCTGCGCCCAAGCCAGAAAAAGGACCAGGAGTCCCGACCGGCCAATGGAGCAACGACAAGCCAAGCTAGGAATAGCTGACTTGGAGACTACAAGCCCTACATCAGGCATCATAAAGGATTACAGAGCAACCGAGGAATGAGAAGAGGAGCTAACAGTGATAGCACCTTGTCCTTAGAGGTGCTTGTGGGAGACAGACTATGAAAATTAAATTGTATTGTTTCATTTTTTATGTTCTTTCCAACAAGTGGTCGGAAGAATTATTGCAAAGAAGGAAGTCTCGGGCGGTGTTTAAAAGTTATAATAAAAGCAAAAGTTGACACTATAATGAGTGTATATATTTTTTTTGGACTTTTGACTTGTAAAATTTTTTTCTCAATTGATGGAGAAAACAATTGTAATTATGCATTTGTTTACTTTAATGTATGACTTCGTGAGATGCGACAATTCCTTTGGTTATTTGTTTTAATGATTTATTGAAAAATGTTTGTAATTTGTATAGTGTATATATATATATATATATATATTATATATATATATATATATATGTGTGTTGTTTTATTGTTCCGTATTAAGGTTCATCTGGTTCAGGGAGGCGCCGCGTGGTCAGGGCACTAACAATAATATTGACAGCGCTGCGCGGCTCATTGGGAGTTTGACGGAGACAGATGCGGGTTGGAAATTAAAATTTGATGTAATTTAAAAATGATATATAATGCATAAAAATTGTGAAACTTACTGATATTATGTAAATATAGATTTTGCAAAGTAACTTAAAGAGTTTTCATTTCAGGGTGACAGACCCTGATTGTACCAATATGTAGCCTCAACTTGGAGAAGTGAAAACCAGTCTCCAAGCTCATAAATACTTGCTCTGATGCAGAGTTTTGGGTGTGTGTACCCAGGAGGGAATGGACATAAAGGATATAAGTGTATAAAAATTTAAGTAGTGTTAAATAGAGTTAAGTTAGTTAAGGGGTATATGGACCTCGTTTTTTTGTCCATCCAAGTCAAGGATGGTTTTTTCCCCGGTCCCTCGCCCTGATGGGGTATACCTACACATATGTAAAAGTGAGAATATATCATGATTAAAATGCAAAACTGTTAATGTTGCCCTAGTTAATGGAGTAAAATTTATTGTGTGTCTGTCACGAGTTCAAATTTAAGTGGAATATTAAATTTAATTCTAAGATGAATAATGAAAATTACAATTAAGTTAAATATTGGTAATTATAGAAGTTAAAATGAGGATTCAAGGTTAAAATTTAAATAAAACTTAGAAAGTGAGGAGATTCAGAAATAAAAATTTAGGCACGTAATTTCTAAAGGGTTCAGAGGACTCTTGAATAAATCACGTTTTGCTTCTTGGAGGGTGTTGTGACATCTCACGCGTCCTTTCTCTAACATAACCTCTGTGTTCTTTGACGGCCACGATTAATGGTAATTTAGAGAAAGTTGAGTGTAGAGAAGATAGAAGTGTTGATTGACGGCTTATCTAGAATCCCGTAAAGCTCGCCATTTTAACCAAGGTACATACCATTGTACGACCATTTGGAGAAATATTTGAAGTAGATTGGACGTTGAGTATTCAACCAAGGTAGGAAGATTATATTCTGAACGCGAATATATTATTGAGATTGAGATTAGGCGAATGTAATATAATTATATTGATAAGTGATCTAATTGCGCGATCTGTGTTGATTAAGACTACGTGTTTTGGTTTATTCTCACTTAATATAAGTTTGTTCGATATCTAAGTAACCTAAGTTAAATTCTTAATAAAAGTCATATTAAGAATTCTAAAATGTCTCATCATTTCGAGAATCCCACACCTCTAACTTAAGCTGAAACCCCACGATATGGTCATCGAAGGTCGACCATGTCGTAAGTAATCTTCTTTATTCCCATTGTGTAGACATGGGGAGGGCTTAAACACTAAAATATTGTGACTGGCTCACGCGTCTTTTCTTTAAAATGTCCTTCGGGTACTTATGGGGTTAAGATTAATCTCAACTCTTTTCCAACCAAAACCCAAGAAGTGAAACGTGAGGCTAAAATGCAAATTAGATAGCTTTTAAATAACAGAAGTTTCAGTAAGTGGAATGGCAATTTGTGGAATGTTATTTGAGAGATTGATACAATTGTGAAATGACGGCCAACAGAGGTTATTCTGAAGATAAAGCCATTAGGTCAAGGTGCATACCATTGCATTCGCACAAAGACGCCACGCCCTAGTATCGGAGCTACGATTGGATTAAGGTAGGATTGACTATTTAATATTAGGACTTGCATTATTATTGGAATTGAGATTAGGTGGGTTAGATATTGATAGTGGTCCGAGTTACTTCTTTCGGTAGTACTTGTATTGTGTGTTTGTTCATCGTAGATTCTCACATATATATTATTATCTAATCTGTTAAAAGTTTGAGTTCTAGTTCTTAAAAAAGTCATATTAAGAAAATGGTAACTTCTCATTCTTTAGTTGAACCTACACCTCTAGCTCAAGCATATAAACTACTAGAAGGGCACCCTAGAGGGCACTTTCACAATATCATGCTCCCATATTATTCCTATGGGGACTGGAAAAAATTCACCCCCTCCCCCTAGGGAATTGAGCTTGGAACTTGATTTTTGGAAATCATTCATATTTTCTTATTAGTGCGAGCTTTACGTGGAATTGGCCTCCTCCCCCCCTAAAGTGCTTCCCCAGAAATAACTCAAATCATATGCCTCCTTGGTCGACCGCACCGGCTGGATTCGATTGTTCTTCCTATTAACATCCTAAATATATTTTTTCAAGATCATAGCCCTATTTCTTTACTCATATTTAACATTTGAAAATTATTTTAATGTTACAATTTTTTTAAATCCCGCATAACTCTGAGGATTTTTGTGATTCGTTAATGCAAAAATTCATCACTGTTATTATTATTATTGAAATGCTGTACAATATATGTAGAAAGAAGAGGAAGACTTGTTCACTTTTCACCCAGCAAGCAGATTTGCGTCAGTCATCATCGTTTGACTTAGGAACTTATTGGTACGATTAATTATGTCCTTGAAGTATTATTTGGCTATGATTTATTTTTAAAGGTATTCTGAAACATGTAAAGCAAGGTGAAATACGCGTTTTACACAATTCGTTTTTTAGAACGAATATCCATATTTTATGTTGAATACACTTAATACGGGAGCGGTCGCGCGGGACTCAAAGTCAGGTTACAGCTAAACTACAATAATTTGCACAACATATGACGGTTTTGCTGGCAAATACCATACTGTAATTTTAGCGAAAAGTGTCTGTGATTTGTGTCCTTTATTAAGGTTACGTACCTTTGAAACATTTTAGTTCAGTTTTAATGGATTTTTTCGTAAATTATCAAAGACAAAATGAAAAGTCCTTGGAAAGTAATGTAAGTATATTTTCTCTTAGTTAAATTGTTCACTGGAATTGTGATTTTTATCGTGTACAATAAAAATTATTGTAAATAATAAAATAAAAAAAAACATTGGGGTTATTCAATCACCTTTCGCGACTATTAACATTAGTATCGAGTACACGCCTGCTCTCCCGGGTAAAAACATTTTGAAGTCTTCTCTTTTTAAATGTCAAATGTGATGGATGTTATAGAGTGCATCATAGACTAGATTCTAGACTCTAGTACTTAAAAGTAATTTGCTTAAAATAAATATTACTTAAAAGTAACAAACACAAATTTTAATACTTATCTTGTTAGTTTGTGCGGTTTATAATTAAGATCGTATTGTAGCTTTAGCGCCAAAGCTCATTATTATTGTGTTAGGGGGCGATAAAAATCATTACTGAAAACTGGTGATAGGGGATTCTGGCCAATAGTGAAAGTTTTAGAAGCACTGCGTAAATGAAATTCGGACCATAGATTCTCCTTGTTCAGCTGTTTCATCTGTTATAATTCTTGTGTAGATAGTTAGCTTGGGGAGGCGTTGTCACTAAAGTTAGAATCCGATGTTTTCCTATGGGGTTCGATCTTTTGATGACGTAACGATATTACAGAGATAGAAGGATGAAACTTTGGGATCACCTACTACTCTGTGTATCGTTGGGATGCATGTGATCATTTACGTCATAGTTAGTCCCCCCCAGTGGGAGTTAGTTTCGCTTTCCTTTCCCAAGCTAGCACCACCCCATTTGCAACTACAGACTGCGGACCGATTCTAATGGATTACTCATGTGTTTGCTCACAACCAGTCCCAGATTCGAGTTGCTGGGTGACCTGCTTAAATTTTATTTAATTGTTTTAATATATTTTAAAATGACCATAACTCGGGGGCTTTTCAGGCGGATGTCTTAATTTTCTCAGGAACGATTCTTCCCGCCGAGACATTCAATATGGGGTCTCAGGTGCCACATTCGGCTCACTTCGTCTCTAGATACAGTCTGGTACCCAACATATTATTGATCCTATTGTCTCTATGCTGGGTTGTTTAAATTTATTTAAATAGTGATTATCTCAGGTTTGGCAGGTCCAATTGACTGAAGGTTAATATTGTTCAACTCTGCTCGTGACCGCCTTTCTTCCTTGTCCCAGCTTGCCCTGCTAAAGATTTTTAGAAAGATTTTAATCGTTGCGTCAAAGAAGTATAACTTCTTAAATGCGTACATAAGTACACACACACTTCTTTTTTTATTTCGGGGACCCATAATTCACGAACTGTGTCAGGACGATCGGCAAACACAATACATATTTTGAATGTACTCGACAAGACAATTCCGAATAACTGTTTTGTTTGTCGATCGTCTTGACAGTTCGTGAATTATGGAACTCCGAAATAAAAAAGTTATTATTTTTTTTTAAAATTTATATTTATATTTATTTTTATTTTTAAATTACTATTTGACCCTTTTTCTTACTATAAAACCAATGTTTCCGGCCCTAAAGTTTTTCCTTCCTTTCAACGTAATCCCAATTTACAAGTATTACATGTTTTTGCTGCTATATTGTGGTCTTAAAGATTTTGCCCGTGACTTTATTTTGGAGTTTCCAGTTGGAACCAAAGTAGATGTACATGCATTTACTTGGAATAAAGACTTTGCAATTTGTCATTTTATTGGAACCAACGATGGATTTCTTTTTGATCTAGAAAATAGCTACGAAGCAAGTAAACTCCTAGTTTGGGATGATGCTTATCTAGAGAAATTGTGGGTGTAGAATCCTCAAACTTTTTTCAGATTTGTAGATACATGATTCTTTCTTATGACATATGTTTCATTTGATGACATCAAAAGGCCCTTATTCTCGTTGTTTCACGACGTTTTATGAAATAAATGATTGAATGGGAGCCCAACCTCTTTTTCAACAAGAATGGAGTTTGAACCAAAAAAAAGGAAAAATTGTAACCGAATTGAGTGATTTGTTAGTATAACATTGCCCTTAATAAACATGAATACATTTGTAAAAATGGTTTTTTCAAATTCCTTGAGCCTCCGTCAGAGTCACCAGTTATGCCAATCTCGAGATACAACCACCAAATCACTGAATTTGTCTAAATAAAATGTACCATAACCTATCTCGAGATCTAATGTGCGTAAGATGGTCGTGTCACCTATCCATTTGCTTGGAATGATGAGCCCGTTTGAACGCTAATCCCCCTAAAGGCCTACCTCCCATAGGAGGGTCTCCATGAAATGTACCATAACCTATCTTAAGATCTAATGCTCGTAAGATAGTTGTGTCACCTATCCATTTGTTTTTAATGATAAGCTCGTTCGAATGCTAATCCCCCTAAAGGCCTACCCCCATAGGTAGGTCTCCTGGGTTCCAGACATGTGTTAAAATGTTACGTCATAGGCATAATGTTAACTTTTAAACGGTATAATGCTATTAAATAGAGTTGAAATCTTCTAACTCGTTAAATATTGATGTCATCGAGTCCAAACCTTTTCCCTGGGGGCCATGGATGTAGCTATATCTCGGCTTCTATAGGACTCAGATAGACGTGTGACCCCTCAAAAGATTCAGAATCGTTTGTAGTGTACAACAAATATTTTGGTTTGGACCCAGACATCTGGTTCAGGAACTAGCTAAAAAAGGCCGTTTGGGTCTGTTTTAGATTTTCTCCTTATCTAAGAAAGTTCCATTGTCAAACTGTGAATGTTATATGATACAAGATATCGAGTTGTATCTCATCATCAAACCCGCGTAGAAATTGGAGACTGAGTCTGGATCCTAGGCTCCAAAACGTATCAACATTTTAAATGGAACTTACTCGGCATCTAATGCCCGTAAGGAAATCGTGTCACCTATCCATCTGTGTAGAAGGATGAGCCCGTTCAAACAAACACATCTCAAAGGCTTACCCCACATAGGAGGGTCTCCATGGTTCCAAACTTGTGTTGAAATGTAACGTAACCTATCTCGATATTTAGTGGCCGTAAAATAGCCATGTAACACCTCAAAACGACTCGAAATTGTTTGTATATTACAACATTACCCCTTCTAAATCCCTACCCCCCATAAGAGGGTTCCACAATTCAAAATATGTGTTAGAACAACCAATCTCGACATCTATAGAGCCGACAAATGTTTTAAAATGCATGAAATAAAAAAGCCAAGTGTTGCCAAAAGAAACTTTTTTTTTTGAAGTTATACTTTTTTGGGGGGTTAGAGAAATAGGATGAGGGTAAATTTTTCAGTAGCGTGCGCACACCATCACGGATGTGACGCACACCATCACGGAGCTTTTCTGATGTATTTGTTTGAACACTTTTTGTTATTAAACCAAACATAATTACAGGAAGAAAAAAAATAATAAATTAATCTTTAAATTGTGTTTCATGTGCATAAAACATTATCCAATTTAAATAACAGTTGCAAGTATATGATTATGGATGTATTTACTACGAACGCATTGCGATGAACATAAACACATTTATTTATTGTAGCAAATTATAAGAGTCTTTTGTATTCGTATATTTTTTTTGAAGTTAACTTTTTTTGGGCATTAGGGAAAAAGGATGAGAGTAAAGTTTTACGATGCGCGCTCACACCGTCAAGGAGGCGTGCGCATACGTTCACGACACTGATGCGCGCGCACACCATTATATAATATTTTAACATGCCACTTTTTTGGTGCTATGGTACTGATATTTCGGGGATCATAATAACTATTGTTATAAACCATATCTTTTGGGACGCATTCGCCTCCCCTCTACAGCTTTTTGGTCAATATCTCAGCACCCGAGCCTCACAGTCCATTTGGACCTGGCTCATTCGATCCCTCTCTATCTGCTCTTCCAGTTCTTATAATTTCATGCTGATAGAGCTATTTCTTCTATAGTTTTTAATCTATATTTTCTATATAATATTGTATACTTTCATCGAGACCCATCCAGTTATCTGCTTCATTCCCATTGTGTAGGCATGGGGAGCGCTTAAGCACTATAATATCATGCTCCCATGTTAATCCTATGGGAACTGGAAAAAGTTTCACCCACCTAAAAAATTGAGCTTGGAACTTGATTTTTGGAGGTCCACCATATTTTCGTATTAAAACGAGCTTTCCGCGGAATTGGCCCCCTCCCCCTACAGGACTTCCCCAAAAATAACTCGAATCCTATGCCACCTTGGTCGACCTCTACGGCTGGATTCAATTGTTCTTCCTATGAGCATCCTAAATATATTTTTTCAGGACCATTGCCTCATTTCTTTACCCATATTTAACATGTTAAAATTACTTTAGTTGTAATTTTTTAAAATCAGCATAGATCCGTGGATTCTTTAGATTCGTTAATGAAACTCGAACCATAGGTTCTTCTTGTTGAGCTCTTTCATCTCTTATATTTCGTGTGTAGATAGTGGTCTTAGGAGCGCCTTTATCACTGAGAGTAGAATCCCCATGTTATTCTCCCCTATGGGGTTCGATCTTTTGATGACGTAACGATATTACAGAGACAGAAGGATGCTACTTTGGGATTGCCTACTACTCTGTGTATCTTTTGGGATGTACGCGACTATTTACGTCACAGTTATTCCCTCCCGGGGAGTTAGTTTCGTTCTCCTTTCCCAAACTAGCGCCAGCTCATTTGCAAATACAGAATCCGGACCGTTTCTAATTGATTACTCTTGTGTTTTCTCACAACCAGTCCTCGGTTCGAGTTGCTGGGTGCCCTGCTTCAATTTTATTTAATTGTTTTAATTATTTTAAAATGACCATAATTTGGGGGCTCTTCAAGCAGATGTCTTAATTTTCTCAGGAACGATTCTTCCCGCCGAGACATTCAATATGAGGTCTCAGGTGTCACATTCGGTTCACTTCATCTCCAGATACAGTCTGATAGCCCCCCTGTTTTTGGCCTATTGTCCCTGTGCGAGGATGTTTAAATTTATTTAAATAGTGATTATCTCGGGTTTGGCTGGTCCGATTGACTGAAGGTTACTATCGTTAAACTATACTCGTGATTGCCTTTCGCCCTTGGCCCAGCTTGCCCTGCTAAAGAATTTTAGAAAGATTTTAATCTTGTTACTCCAAAGAAGTATAACTTCTTACGTGCGTACATAAGTACACAAACACCCTTTTTTCGAGCGATTTATAAACTTTAAGCAGATTTTATTTAAGGGGACACGCTACGATTCAATTGACGAAAATCGGTCAAAATATCAAAAAAAAATTTTTTTGCCTAAATTATTCCTTATACATTTCTCTATTACCTCACAAAATTTCAGAGTTCTAAATTAAAAAAAATCCAAAGTTATGATAACTAATATGCTCGTCAGAATTCACATTCTGACATCATTCTACTCTAGCAGACGCACTTTTCATTTTCTAGCCAACTTAATTAATTCTAATACAGTTAAGCAGTTTTAAAATAAAGTGAAGAGATTGTAATCCATTTTTAATGTTTGCTTACATCTGCTGAGCTATACTGCGTTCTTTATTCTGCTAATTTTTATTTCATATTTTTGAAATATTTAGTTTCTTTTTACCAAAAAAAGTCTTTTTCAAGACTAATTATTTTATCGTTATCAGTTTAACAGTTTTTTTATATATATATAAACGTATTCTCATCCAGCATTTTAATAGTTAAACATGCCTTGTACAAAGAGGAAAAACAAAACAAGTAAATTAAGTATTCAAAAGCGATGGTGCACTGAAACAAAAACTGAAAACAATATGGAAATTTCAGAGCACAATTCAAATGTTGCTCAACATTTAAGTGCTAAAAGCATTTTTAAAAATGAAAGAGTTTCTATGCAATAAAAAAGTGTACTAGAACAAGAAAATATTGCTGATACCTATGAAGGACCAAGTTATATAATTGTTGACAAAAATGCCTTGTGTGATATTTCCAAGTATACTTTTTGTGGTAGCTGCAACCAGTCAACTTTAAAACTTGAATTTGGACATAAATATGGATTTTCTCATCAATTAAAACTGGTATGTAAAACATGTTCTGAGCAAAAATGGAAGGCTTTACATCTTCAAGACTTGAAAAAAAATCAAATACATCTACACCTTTCGATGTGAATGTTCGTGCTGTTCAAGCATTTCTTGCAATCAGTGGGGGCCATGCATCGGTTGAAAAAATTTTGCATGTTTCTCAATATGCCTTTGATGTCGAGTAAAACCTTTAATGAAATTAAATGCTACATTAACTCAGTGTACTCTCTTGCTTCCCAAACTGTGTTGAACTATGTACATAACAGCGTTCAAAATGCATACAGCAAATTGGATCAAAATTGGTCAAATACTGTTACTGATATTGTTGTTTCATTTGATGGGACATGGTTGGCCCGAGGACACACACATCCCAAATCGGTGCTGGCTGTGTAGTCGACACTTTAACAGGATACGTTATTGACTATGAAATTATGAGCAAGTACTGTCCTATATGTATAAGTGCGAAAAATGAATTAGGCGAAACTACAGCTGAATACGATGTTTGGTATTCTGGCCACAAAAATTCCTGCCAGATTAACCACATTGGGACACTTCAGGAGCAATGGAAATGAAGGCTGCAGCTAAAATTTGGTCTCGATCAGAAGCATGTGGTTTTCGTTACACAACATTGTTATCTGATGGGGATGCTAAAACTCATAAATTCTTAAATAGCCTAAAAATATATGGACCAGATGTTGAAATTTTGAAAGAGTGTATTAATTACGTAAACAAAAGGTTAGGCACCAGCTTACGTAATCTTGTGAAAGATTGGAGAGCTAAAGGTATCACTTTAGGAGGAAAATCTTATGGCAGTCTAAAAGACACAACAATAAAAAAACTAACGCAGTACTATCAGAAAGCTATTCTGGAAAATAAAGGAGATATTCAGGGCATGAAAAAATCTATATATGCCACACTTTATATCACAGTATCTCGACAGACAAAAATCCAATGCACATGAAATGCCCTCTTGGCAAAGATTCGTGGTGTTTTTATCGAAGATCCTTAGCTAAAGGTGAAAAACCTGCACGGCATAAATTTAATATTGGAACACCAATAAATCCAGATTACTTGACAAAAATTGTTCCAATATATCAAAGGTTAGCTTCTAATAGTCTTTTGGAAGGATGTGCCAGATGTCTGACTCAGAACAACAACGAGAGTCTGCATAGCGTGATTTGGAGTAAAAGTGCTCTAAAGAAACTTCAGCAAAATCACGCCGTGTAAATATAGCTGTTTCTGAGGCAATATCAGAATATAACTTTGGTACTTTGAAAGCCTTAAAAAAGAAATACAAAAGGCTGCTAATTTGGATCTTGGCGAAGGAGCAGTAAAAATTGCTGCCACACGTGATTACAGACGTAAAAAAGAAAGAAATCGCCAAAATAATCTTGCTTTTCGCATAGCACGTCGAAAATTAAAACTAGCCAATCTGCGAAAAGAAAAATATTCAAAGAAAAAAGAAGGGATTACATATAGTCCTGGGTTTTTTTAAACATAAACGTAAAAAAATATATGATGATGTAAAATAGAATTATTTTAAAATCATCGTAAAATGGGTTCGTATGTTATTTATCGCAATTTTTTAAAAATGTAAGGTACTGAAAATTTTAAATTTTAAACATATAAAATTATAATTTTCATATAATACCTTTATAAAACTTTTTTCATGTGCATGTAGTACATACAGTAATTTTTTTAGTAATTTTATTGCACTTATATATATCTTTTTACAGTAAATAAAAACTTTAAATTGATTTATCTCAGAACAAAAAATCGTTTGTTTTCTTTCATTTAAAATGCTAAGGCGTTTTTTGTATTGCATGAAATGTTTTAAATTTTTTTTATAGATTGCTATTAATATGTATAACAAAAGTTGGTATGCATTTTTTAATCAAAGCAATACTTATTTTTTAAAAATATTTGAATTTAGAATTTATACGTTTTTAGGATTTTTTCATAATAATTCATAAAATTTTTTAGGAATTTGAATCATGTTATCCCCAAACCCATACCAACTTTTGTTGTACATGGTTTGACAAATATGTAAATCAAATTTCTTGGATGTACGTCAATTATTGTACGAGGAGTAGCGTTTTAAAATTACCTCATAAATTTTGAAACTTTTTTTAAAAAAATTAAATGGATTGCTTTTTGTGATATTTTGAGCAAATATTCTGTCTTACGTATTGCATATACATAGGTTACAAGGAAAAAAATTGTAAAAACCATAAAATCAAAGATTTTTGTTTAAATCGTACCGCGTTCCCTAAGCTACTTTTCCAGCTTGTCATTTTTCTAGAGAATATTTCCAAGCTCAACATGCTTCCAGTTTACTTTTTGGAAACTCATCATTTGCTTGTCATTCATCGACACGTGTATCGGACTTTTGTGGATAGGTGACTTTTGATTATTTCCCTTGGAACCCCCCGAATTGCATGTGAATGGAGATTCTTCTACAGAAGGTTACGTGACCAAAATGTTTATACGAACATAAGATAGATTTTTGTACGATCCCATGACTCACGGTTTCGAGAGCAATCGTTTTGTCGTTCCATACGTTTCTGATTCTTCGGGATGGATCCTTACACGGGAAGCTATGCACACTGATATTGTTTCGATTTGGTACAAATCTTCCCTTTCTGTATGTTTATTTGGATCATGCCAAGGTACTCATTTGGACGGATGATATTTTATGGACAAGGGGAAAAGACCGCATCCCGATTGGGGAAATTGGTGGGATATATGCAATGGTATTCGGTTAGAAATCTACAACCCTAAGGAAAAAGTGTCTACAGGAATTTTAACGAATTGATGTTGGGATGATCTGTAAAATAAAAATTAAAAAAAAATCTATAAATTACAAAAAAATTTTTAAGTTGAAAGCAATGTCATTTTTATCTACAACCCAGTTTGTTCAGATATTCATGAGTGAAAGTGAAAGTTGAGAGACAGCTGAAGGAGGTCGAGATAACCTTTTTATTCGACTGTTCGAACGCCACGGATTGGAAGAGATTCTGTCCACTCTCTTGCTCTGTAATATCCTTTTAAAAATATTATTTTCGTGTAACGTACCTTACAATTTAGAATTTAATTTACTTTCTCTAGTTTTCCACTCATGTTCTTTGGTTTTCAATACGTTATTTTCCTCCTACAATAGATCTTTTTCCCTTTGAATCAGGTCATTTTTCGCTTTCATCTCGTTGCGTTTGCCCCTTAATATCACCTTTTGGTCCATGGCCCACTCTTGTTTTACTTTCTTAATTTCTTTCATCATATTGTGTTGTTTGCAGGACAATACATACATTTCGTCTCTAATGCGTTGAAAGAAACATTCATTTCCGTGGTTTCCGTCTTTTAAATACAATTTCTTGTTACGGTATAGTGTCACGTACAAGAGCGTTTTTCCCTCCATCACCTCGTATCGGAAAGGAATCTCGCAGTTTAAAAACTTCCTACCCGTCACGTGGATCGGTACATACCATTTCAAGTGATCCCACGAGTTTGGTAACATTTTGGTCACCTTTTTCCAACTGGATACATTTTTAGTGCCCAGTTGCTCCAACAGTAATTTTTCTATCCCTCCTGGAAAGAGCGTACAGAGAAAGGCAATACTATTCAGGTGCAATGGCCGATTGATGTGAAAATGGGACTATTGTTCCGGATCCATCAAGTTTTCGGGAATTCTACCCCTGTCACATGACGACTTTGGTTGACTCATGTAGACAATGCTCCGCACCAGATGAAATGCACTCTGATTCTTGACACATTTCTTGGCTCGACCCCTCGAGGGAAACTCATAACGCACTTTTCCCTTCCAAATCTCTTCAAAAGAAACGTCTTGCTCGCACGCTAAAATCATGTGCCGATGTTGTATTTTACCCCTTTCGGTCTCTAATCCATCACACAGACACCAAAAAGACAGAATGACCAACTAATCCCGGATCACTTCCATTTCCTTACAAAATGAATCAAAAATGTTGTGTTAAATATGTCTTTTCCCAAACCATTGTCAAATTCTATGCCCTCTTTCCACATGTCGGATTTTTCAAATACTGAATCGTAAAAGCCTTCCCTTAATTTGCGACGACCATACATTTCCCGAGGCATGGGGTGAAAGTGCCTACATCCACATACTCTCTCGTCCATCTCCTCTTCATCGATTTCATCCTCATCCTCTGAGAATACCGAGACATCTTTGGCGTCCTTGGTGGAACGTTCCAAGCATAACAGAACATGATTGACATGGTCAGGACGATTCTTTTGCCCATATTTCCAGTGTTAATTTCCAAAACAAAACACATATTAACTACGGAAATTTAAAACATGTTTCTGGGTCGCGTGTTTGTACTAAAAATGACCCAATGTCATTTGATCACGACATTGAGGGCAGCATATTGAAGTGTTTAAGAGTTGTTTGAGACGCCTGTTAAGGGTTCTGTCCGCTATTTAAGAGAATTTGTGATATTCTTAAAATATTTGTACATGCAACAATAAAATATTTAACAAAAAGAAATGTTTTTATTGTTTAAACGCTTACTGTCATTTGGCTCATTTCATTCTTCTGGTTAGGTTGTATCTTTAAACAAAGCAATGTGTGCTTAGTGACATCGCTCATCAGTTTTCTGAAGAATTGGACGCCTTTTGTTTGCCCTTGGAACAAATCCCCATTTCACAACGAAAATTGCAACTGTCCCAATGGATTCGTTACATTCTCCTGTACAGCAACATTCGGCTCAATATTAAACTCGCAGCCCTTATACAAAAGAACGTGGACAAATTGTCCTCACCCAACCACTTGGACAAGGAAATTCAACAACGTTTCAATGCTTTGAAACCCGAGGGAAAGGTGAATTTGGTCACTGAATTTTACCTCCTACTGTTGTTTATGCTCCATCTACGTTTCATCTACGAAAAGTTTCCCGTGAAAACGTTTGAAATTAAATTTATCGCTTTTAAAGTGGGCGAATTCTTTCTGGAAGCTCTGGATGAATGCATGGCACGTTCCAGAAAACTTCTCTACTAATATGTGATGATGGATATTTTGGCTATACTGTGATGAGTGGATGTTTATACAAGTTATTGAGTTGAATGAAGGGTTCCCGAGTATGGTAAAACCACCTTTTGACAGAATCCATTTGGCAAGCATGGAGACATAATATCATTTGACAAACCATGCCATCTGATGAATGGGGACTCTGTAAAAAAGAGAAGGTGGTATTAAAGTGACAAACTATGTTGACCAAGTAGAGGGCACCTGAAAAATTGTGAGAAACAAATATTTTTTTTGTGTTTGGAAATGTTTGCAAATAAAAAAGTAAATGGATAGTCAAAACTGTTCTGTACAAGTAAAAAATTTTTACACAATATTAGCTTAAAGCCAGGCACAAGCTTCTGCAAGTTTTAAAGTGAATGCAAATTAATCTCAGTGCCTCAATCTCTGTTGGCAAAAGAGATTTTCATTGCTGCCCTGAATGTCTTGAGGGTTAATTTTATCACGTTCCACATGAAAGCAGTTGTTTTGTGAAAATAAGTAGGTTTTCAACCCGAAATCGCGTACAGCGCATCGATCCGTGCCATATCTAAAGGATGCTACGTTCGGAAAAAGGATGCCAGCTCCCTGAGCACACACCATACAAACACGGAAATAATGATTCAAGTGATTGCTCCATATGTTTGAGCAGTGATGACTCAGAACGGTACACACTGAGTCATTGCAAACACACGTTTCATTCAAATTGATTAAAACAATGGGTGAAGAATGGTAAAAATACATGTCCCTATTATCGTGGTAAATTATGTAAAAGAGATAAAATTAGTATTGGATGTGATCCATCTGAATTCACATTGCATGTTTTACGAGATATACTGAATGGTGAACCATTATTGATGCCTAACTTGGAAGAAATAATGTCCGACACGGAATCTGAAAGTGACCTGTATTTAGATTCTGACAGTGATTCTGAAAGTGTTTCCGAAAGTGAATCTGAAAATGAAAGCATACCAGTATTGGAGTTTATACCAAACACATTGGACCAATTCATAGAAGACATGCTTGAATCTGTCACTAGACAATAAAATGACAAGGATTCCAATATATCCTGTATTAAGAAACGGAAGGTTTGCATTTGATGTAGGGCCATATAAATACATGTTTTCTACAACATTATGAAAATTCCTTACAAACTCAGAATGTAAGCATTGAAATTTTTTCCACCATACTTTGCAGGCTGTAAAAAAACTAAACAAATAAATTTTTTTTTAAAGTAATCTTTATAAGCGAGTTCATATCCCTCTGATTTATTTTCAGCTTCTCATTTGTGTTCCCCATTCAATTATCATGGCCGCCACACCCAATTGTGACTACCTCGTTTCCATCAAATGGATGCGATTTCAATCTCAATGGGTTCCTTATCGCATCTTCTTTGCAAGTTCTTTTGACAATAAGCAGGTGGAGATTCATCCGACTCTGGAAAGCTTACAATGGTTTACCTATCAAGATATCGTCAAAAATTTGAAACATTCCTCTTCCTTGTTCGAAGACAACGATGGTTGGGATCGAAGTGATATCGTGCGAGTTGCTCAAGAAGAGTTGCAACATTTTCTAAAGTGTTATTTGCTCAAAGAATATTTGGAAAGAGACAACCACGGATGGGCGTTAGTGATTGGAGCCACAGATCTCCCCACCTACATGCATTTGGATCACATTATTCCCGAGGTGATGCATTATATTGGAAAAGAGCACCAGGCCGATGTAATGGTCCTCGAAATAATGAAACGTTTCAACTGGGAGGAACAAGCAATACATGTGTAATCTGCAAGACCCCTGAATAATCTTTGTTGCCTGCATTGTACCTGTATAACCTACAAGCTGCATTGTACCTGTATAACCTGCAAGCCTGCATTGTACCTGTATAACTTGCAGCCCTGCATTTTACCTGTATAACCTGAAAGTCTAAAAAACGTTAAAAGTTGAACGTTGTATGTGTAAGAAAAAATATTTTTTTTTACTATAAAATATTTTACTATTAGCAGCAGCTCAACATCTTAGCATGTGGTTCCAGTTAGTCCTCAATGCTTCAGTTCCTCCGTCCAAGTCATGATTGGGGTGGAGGGTAACATGTACTTTCGTCTTTGGGATCTCGTCTAATTGTTACAGATTAAAAACGTTAGTAAACATTTCCATGTGTTTTGTTGTAAACATGTGTTGCCTTCGCATCGACCTTATTCAAAGATTATTCACAATATCCGTTTAGTGGATATCAAATGACTCTTGTCCATCTTGCAAGTTAAAAATGCTGTGATGAGAGATTTGTTTTTAAAGGTACTCACCCATGGATATGCTCATCAAACAGGTGTGCGGAAGGTTACGGACAAATTTAAAAAGGACCCGACCTTTATGATGGTGGACACTCGTGGTGCTAAAAGTGTGTTTATACCCGAGTGGATTCTTCGTTTTAAACTAGATGTGAAAAAGGTGCGTCGAGAAGAAGTCAAATCCCAAACTCCCATTCAAGTGAAAGCTCCATATCGACCTATTACCCCAATGAATGTTTTTTTATTCAATTATCCTCGTGATGGAACCGACCTTTGACGAAATAACTCCCATATGAAACATTGGACACTCTGGAGCCCTCTTTTCAAATAACGCCGCATGGAATCTGATGAAACAACTGTATTGAATTCACCCATGGAATCGGATGAAACAACTTGCCCCCGTGGAATCTGATGAAACAACTTGCCCCCGTGGAATCTGATGAAAAAAAATTGCCGCATGGAATCTGATGAAACAACTGTATTGAATTCACCCATGGAATCGGATGAAACAACTTGCCCCGTGGAATCTGATGAAACAACTTGCCCCGTGGAATCTGGGTGAAAAAAATTGCCGCATGGAATCTGATGAAACAACTGTATTGATTCACCATGGAATCGGATGAAACAACTTGCCCCCGTGGAATCTGATGAAACAACTTGCCCCCGTGGAATCTGATGAAAAAAAATTGCCGCATGGAATCTAATGAAACAGTTTGCCGCATGGAATCTAATGAAACAATTATTGAATTTGAATCGGATAATTGATTGAATGAAATTGATGAAACAATTCTATTGAACCCTCATGAAATCTGATGAAACAATAACCCAGTGTTGAATTGGTAATGATTTAACCGAATTTAAAAATATTGGTTCTCTCTCAGAAGTTAGTATTCTATATATTGTTGTGTAAAACTTTTGTCAGAACGTGTATCACAATAAAATGAATAAATTTCATTAAAAAAATTTTTTAGTAAAGTTTAAATACTTTGCCGAGTTTTGTAAACTACAGTTTCATCATGATTAAGATTTACAAATCGCACCGTTTTTATTTCATTATTGTTTCCAAAGTCAAATTTCCCTCCTTTGTGGAAAAATATGTTTTTTCCTCATCTGGAGTTGGGACTCATCTGGAATTTTATGCATTTCCACTCGCATTTGTTTTCCAAAGCCCCCGGTGTTGTCCAATTTGAACCCACCGAGGGTGGTTACTTTTACACATAGAACCATCCCTTGATCTCTCCCTATTTAACGGAGGATGGCATTGTGCCCTTTGAGGATATGCGTGACCCTTTTCTGCCTGAAATCATCTCGCATTATCCCGAATTGACCCTGAAATGTCACGACACCACCATTTGTGTTTGGACTCAAACCATTTGGACCCTGAAACGAAGAAACCATTGGAAGTTGGATTCTTAACTGCAAATGAAACCCTTGAGACATACTGAATTTCAGGACAAAAAAGTCTTTACCAGCTTAAACGAATTGTTGGGGGAAGAGGATTGGGTTCAGAACTGTTGCCGAATGGAAGTGGTGAACCTTTTGGCGTGACTCAAAGCAAGACACTATAAATTCCCTGGTCATGCGCAACGAGAAGCGTACCATGCGGAGTAGACCATATACGATTCCTTCCAATAAAGAGTTCCAAAAACTTTTGAACACGAATTGAATTTTTGCGTGGCAAGAACGAGATCCCCATGTTTCCCTACCCGAGGCCGTCATGAAACGAATTCAAGGGCCTACCGTATTGCAAATGGTGCATGTTTCATCATCTCCCTCTAGTAGATTGCCAGCAGAACCTTCTACTCAAGATGGACGGAGAAGATGGACCTTTACACCCGTATTGTAATCAAGACATGATTGAAATTTACAAATCAAATTCTAATGATTAGTACATTTATGTCCTCAGGGTAAACTTTCCCACCTTTGTGGACAATCACATTTTACATTGTCTAGAGGGAACTCGACTGAAATTTCATGGATATGCTTCCGACTTATTTCGTAATGCTGAATTTCAACGGACTGAGGCTGGATTCATTTGCATTCAAAACATTCGTCGATTTCCCTATTTCAACCGGGATGAAATTGTAACCCCGATGCTCTGCGTACCTTTATCCTACGTGGATTTGAATGGTTTCACAGTTTGATAATGAAATATAACACTACAATGGTTTCCATTTGGGCCCGACATCAAATATTTTAGAATCCTCCAAAAGGACCCCAGAGCATTGGAAATTGGAGCAGTATCTGCAAATGAAACCTGTGCGACACGCTCGATCTCGGGGCAAAAGAATCGTGACGAGTTTAAATGAATTGTGGGATACAAAATATGACATGCCACCTAAAAGATGGAGAAAGATATGTATATTGTAAAACCAAAAAATTTTTTCTCAAGTTAACAAAAATTTAAAAAAAATTTGTTTTCTTTTTTTTGTCTTTGTTTTTCAACTTTTGCTTTGGCTTTTAAATTTTTTCCTCTGCCTTTCTTGTGAGTCATTTCAGAAATTTCCTTGTAGGTAGTATCCTGATAATTTTCCCATTTTTATCATTAGCCTGTAGTAATTACTGCAATAAAAGTGTTCCAAATCCGTCACATTTGCTAGATCTCCCATTTGTTGTGCTTCTTCTTAAGATATTTTCCCTACACTCGTTTCGTTTGAAAGTTGATCAGTACACTCCCTCCTTTTAGTAGTGTTCGCCCAAAGATGTTTGCTCATCCATTTGAAAGTGGGTCCCTAGAAACATTCATTTATCCCCCTCCCGTTTGAAGATTTTCCATTACGAGCTTCCATTTGAGGTGCATCCCCAGGTACCGCTCTACCATTTTCTTATGGCAATAAACAGCACACCTCTGCTGTGTTTCCAGGGCCCTGTGTGTGTGTGGTTCTATTAACACTATACCATTAGCCTATAACGTTGTTTCGCAAACTGTGGGGCGCACCTCCTAGGGGGCGCGAGCATATCGGAAAATCGAAAATAAAATATTATTTAAAAATTATCAATTTACTAAAAGGAAACAAAACAAAATATATTCTGACATAAAAAAAATGCAAACACACATTTACTCTCATATACTGAATAATATACTATACATATAAATGTATCCGGAAGACACAATATATTTGATATTAAGTATCAGTACTAAGTTAAGAACAAGTTTAATATTTACTATTGATTTTTCCATGGGTTTATATCATGTACAAAATTGTATACAAAATTTAATACTTATGTTGGTAATTTGCATGGTTATAATTAAGATCGTATTGTAGCTTTAGCATCAAAGTATTATATATATACATTATTACTGCATTCAATACATTGTTATTGTATGGAGGTGGGGGGCGCGATGAAAATTATGATTGAAAACTGGATCGCGAATATCGAAAGTTTTAGAAGCACTGGCCTATGGAAATAACTGTAAAATAAGGTACACCTATCGTTTTACAGTCATAACCATCGATTCCACACAGTAGGTCGAAGAAAAAGTTGATCACCGTGATCCTTTAAAAAAATGATTGGAAATTGAAAACTACCCTTTTTGAAACGAAACCCATCTCATTTGAAACCATGTCATTTGAAAGGAAAACCTTCTCAACCCCATATTATACGTCCACCCTTTCTTTTCAAACGGCTCCTTTTATATGACTTTTGTCCATTTTCCCCGTATTTTTACCCCAACTTTGAGTTTAAGGTCCAAATAAAGAAATTCAAACGGCTCTTTTGTATGAATAGTGTCCACATGCTTTGTGCCTAAACGTTACCTGTAGGCTCTCGAATCCTGTATGAAGCAAAGTATGAAGGAGGCATTAAAATGTATGGATGACACAAAATGTTTCCATAAAAAGTTTTTTCATGGCCGAGAGAAAATGTTTCATTCCACCCCACAGAGACAATTGAAACAAGGGTCAAATGAAATTCTGGGAATGTCAAATGAAATGAAGGCATAAGAAAAAAGGGAACAAGCTTTCCATTTTTGATGTGACAAGCCATTTCAACGGCCCTCCAATCTTGGTGAAAGGAGACGACACTTATTAACAGGCAATGTTAAAAAAAGATGCATTCCAATCTTGGTGTATTAATTGACCCGAAAAAATTCGGATTTGAAAATTTGGGCTAAAAACATTTACCGTTAAGAGTGCCAGAATTTGAGATTAAACATCACTTGAAAACCTGACAATCTTAACAAAAATCATTTAGTTATATTCTAGTGGGGTCACGTGAAACGATTCCTATTGGTTGACGCACGTTGAAACTCATGCATCGTAAGTTTTAAACTTTCGAACGTTGGCATTGTCTGTGTCTTGAAAAAAAGGGGACCGAGTCGACTCTTGTGTCGACTCGATACCCCTTTTTCGGTAAATTTTTTTTTCACTCTACTAGATGGGCCGTTTGTTTTTTACATTCTGCCTGCAGCTTGTTAAAGTGCTGCAGTTATCGTGCAAACCGGTAACTTTTCATCATGGAGCACTAGGATATATCAGAATACTCGTGCACCTCATCGTGCAGGTGGTCAGGCAGGGTGCGGTCATTCAAATCCCGGAAATGGGGCAGTGTTTCCAAGTTGATTGTAAAAGTCCCAATGTTTCAAAAATGTTTCTCCCGCTCCGACAGATGGGACTCGGTTTCCTTGGCCCAAGTGAAAAAAATTTCCCGCGAACGCAGAAAGGGGCGGGGAATCCGGGGGCGGGGACCCGGGACGTTTTTAGTGGATCCCGGCGTTTATGTGGGAGGCCCGGTGCCCGGAAGGAAACCCTTTGGGACCCCGGAAGGGGCCCCAAAACATTGGAAAGTACCTTGGAAGGGGTGGGGCAATAAAATTTGATGGTAAAGTTCCAAGGCTGGGTGAACCCGGGGGTTGGCATGGGTGAAAAAGGTTTTTGGGTTTTTAAAAAAAAGTTTTTTGTAAACAAGGGTAAAACCTTTCGCCCTTTAATTTTGGACATTTGCGAAAAAGGGGCCAGGAATCAAACCGCCCCCTTTTGGAAATTTTAAAAATTTTTGGAGCTTGGGCCTTTCCCAAAACCCATTTTTTTAACCCAGTAAGGAAACTTTTCCCCCCAAAAAAAGGGAAAAACAAAGGATAAACTGTAATTTAAAAAACGAATTTTGAGTGGGCGTGGCTTTTTAAAAATTCAGTTCTGGTTAAAAGGGGGCCCCCAAGAATACAAATCTTTTCCAACCAAAATCCAGAGAACAGAAATAGGAAAGGGTTTACCTTTAAAAGGGGGAAGTTTTTTAACTTTTTTGATTGTGTGTGTGGAAAGGCGGATATAGTATAATTATATTGATAAGTGATCAAATTGCGCGATCTTGTTAATTAAGGCTACGTGTTTTTTTTATTCTCCAAATAAGTTTTTTTCGATATATAAGTAATTTAAAATTAAATTCTTAATAAAAGTCATTAAGAATTCTAAAATTTTCATCATTTCGAAATCCCCACCTCAAACCCCGTTTAAAACCCCCCGACATGGTAAAACAGATCGACCATGCCCCAAATTTTTTGAACCGTTAAAATTTATATGACTCTGGGTTGGGTAATGCAGGATTTGGTTTTTACCAAATATTTTTTCCCGGTTCGAAAATGTTACCGAATTTCTAGAGGCCATGATAATAAAAAAAAAAGTTACTAGAAATCCTATAACTTACTAAACTTTTTTAAAAAGGTCTTCTAGGAAAAAGGGGGTCAAGATTGGTATTTAATATTCGGATCGTGTTGTGGAAAACGAATTTCTCGCAGCTAAAGGCAGAGTTAGAAAAGCTTTCCCCGAAATCAAAATTAAAAAAGAGATAGAAGCGGGTTTTTTGCACCCCACGGGAAAATTCAGGAAACCCAAACAGTTTTTTTTTCATTTTTTAAAAATTCAAAAAAAATTTAGAACTTTTGGATGTCCGGCGGAATTGGTTCATCACATTTTGTTAGACTCGAACCACAAGCCCGGACTATGTGGAAGCCCAACCCCAAAGAGCACGGTACAACTTTTAAAATCTTAGCAAAATTGGAAAGAGGTATTCTTACAAATTAAGAAGGGGTTCCAGAAGGGGTTTTGGAAAAAGGGGGGTCAAAACGCACAAGGTTTCCCAAGTGATAATCAGAAACGGGGAAAATTCTGAGGTTGGGCTCCCAAATAATTCAGAAATGATTATAAAGGTACTTATGAAAATGGCCGTAAAAGTAATAGGTGGTTCGAAAGTAGGAATAGATTTCAGAATGATGATGGGAATTCAAAAAAGGGTAAATTTCAAAACAAGATCGAAATATAATTTTAATAGATGGGACCCAAGAAAAGGGTTCAGTGAAAATTTCAGTCAGGCGATAGGATACAAAAAGGGGACGAATGAATGTTTTTAAAAGTTAAAAGTTCAAAAAATAGTCAAAAGAAATCGGTAGTGGATATAAAAAAACTTTCTCCGATATGTATATCACCCGTGGGCCCTACGTTCCCATTTTATTAAAAACACATTTTGAAAGCGCTATGGGACACTGGAGCGGAAAAATCATTTATATCGGAAGAAATATATAAAGAAAATTTTTTTTTAAACAAGTAAAAAATCACGAGCTCAAGGTCACAGCACAGGGAGCGAAAAGTCAAAAAAATTAGAATTGAGAATTTAATATTCGTGTCAAAAATTTTAAAAATTTAGGGATTTGGTGTTGATTTTTTAATGGATCAAAAATTGTTTTGACGATCGAAAATTTTTTCAAGATTCAGATTCGGGGGAGAGGGTGGTTGAAAGAGTTGAAGAGGAAAATGTTGAAAAGTTTGTCAAGACAAAAAGGAGGATAAAAAAAACAGGAATTACAAAACTTGTTTAGTAATTTTAAGGATTATTCTCAGACAAACCAGGTCTTACTCATGTTTTTTTACCATAAATAGATGGGGAAATAATCCACCAGTAGTTTCCCGGCCCTACAGATATGATCGGCTAAAACAAGCAATAATAGATTTTCGTAAACAAAAAAGTTAAGAAGAAACAATTGTTCCAAATCAATCCCCCTACGCGTCCCGGTTGTGTTATGTAAAAAAAAAGGGTTACCACCGGATAATCCGGAAATATAGATTTCGGTAGACTATAGGAAACTAAATTAAAACAAAATATCCCCAATACCACCGTTAATAGATGATTTAATAACGAATATCCCCATAAAAATAATGTCATCTCTTGATTAAAATTTGGGGACTTTCAAATGGAGTAAACCCCAGTGATATTTCAAGACCGCATTCGTAGTAAAATGGGACTTTGCTTTCGCGGATGCCATTCGGTTTATCAGGAGCAGCTCCCAATTTTTTAAAAAAGGGTATGGACCCCTTCCGAAACCGGTGATAGGGAAGTTTGTGAGTGTCTATATGGATGATGTAATTATCACATCTCCATCGTTCACTCACCATGTTGAGCATTTAAGGAAAGTTTTTCGTTATTGCAAGATGCAGGATTGACATTAACTAAAGATAAATGTAAATTTGTGAACGAAAAATTGAAGTATTTAGGATTAATTATTAGTAAGAAAGGAATCAAAACGGATGAGACAAAGGTTCGAGCCAAACTAGAGATGAAACCCCCCACGGAACTCAAAGAGGTGTCAAGTTTTTTGGGTATTTCCAGTGGTACCGAAATTTTTAAAAAATTATGCTGATCTTTGTAAACCCCTTTATAATCTTAAACGAAAATTAAAAATTCGTCGGGTCCACTGAGGAAGGCATTCAGAGCGGTCAAGGCACCCCGTAACAAAGGCGCCATTTTTAAAATTGCCGGACTTTCAAAAGCCCTTCGAATTATTTACAGAGGGCAGTTCAATCGGTTTTGGGAGCAGTGCTCAATCAGGAACAAAGACCAGTTATATTTGCTTCACGTACACTGAACAACGCAGAGAGGAATTATACGGTAACCGAAAGAGAATGTCTAGCAGTAGTATGGGCGTTCAACAAATTCCGAACCTATTTAGGAGCGATGCCAATTAAAGTTATTACAGATCACGCTGCCTTAACACGTTTAACACATGGAAAAAATTTGTCGAGTAGGATGATCAGATGGGCACTCAAATTAGCGGAATTTAATATAGAATGAGAACATAGACCAGGAACTCAAAATGCGATGGCGGACATTTTATCCAGAAACCCTGTTGAAAGTATAATGGGAGAAAAAGTTAATTGTGCAATAATCAGAGATTTAGTACTTACTTCGCGGGAACAGTTAATAAAGAGCAAAATAATGACCAGAATTATGTCATATCTATAGATATTTAGAAAACCCGGAAGATAACTCTGTTAATGCGACGATATGTGAGATTGGCCCCGCGACTTCCGTCTAATTGAAGGTTGTTGTTTTATGCGAAACACCCAACGTCGTTAGGGAGAAATAGTGTATACATTCCAAAATCTTTACGAAACGACTTTTGCTAATTTCCGACAAATTTAAACGCAAAGGGGATCTAGGCAGATTTAAAACTTATCCTTTAAAAATTTGGGACGTTTTTTATTTCCCGTATATGAGAAAATTATTGATCAATATGTCTCTACATGCCATATGTGCCAAGTTAATAAATTTTAAAACGCGTTTACCAACTGGTCTATAAATCCGATTGTATCAATTCCCAAAAGAGATAGTTACGTTAGATTTATTAAGCCGTATCTATATCGAATGGGAACGTAATTGGGTATGTTTTAGTAAATTTCAGATATTTCAGCAAATGAGCTGAAATTTTACCTCTTAAAAGGGCCCCGGGTCGTATAATAGGGATACTTTTTTGATAATTTTATATCGCTTTTTGGAACTCAAAAAAAAGTAATAAGTGATAATGGCCCCCAATTTATATCAAAATTTTTTGAACATTTGGTGAAAAGATTGGCATAAGACATGTAAAGACTTTTGCATATAGAAAAAAGAAATAGGACAGAAAAGTTAATCGAGATAATGCAAATGATTAAATTATGTTAATGATAAACCGTACTTGGGACCAATTCTTACGTGGGTTTGTTACGCTATTCGTACGGAGTGAAAGAAACGACGGGAAATACCCTGCGGGTTTTTTTTTGGGTCTGATTCCCCAAAAATTTAAAATGTTTTAGCGGAACTGAATTTGCAGAAAAAATATTGAGAAACTATTTCATAAAGCTGATAAAAACTAAGCATGAAAGATGGGAAAAGATATTATAATAGTTGAGGGGGGATGTAAAATTAAGATAGATGACTGGGTCTTAAAGGGGAACTCCCCTTTTAGTTCAGCAGCTAATAAAATTTGCGCTAAATTCAAGCAAGAATTTGAAGGTTCGTATAGAGTGTTAGAAATAAGAAATAATAATAATATTGTAATATGGAGGTCAGGAAAAAGGTTAACCGTCAATGTTGTTCAAGTAAGAATATATCGTCATAGGAAATGTGACGAGGTTGAGTTAAGAACAGGTCTCTCAGATAATATTAGTTCACGTTAGGAAACAAGTAGTTCGGAAAACGTAAATCAAAAATCAAATGAATCGCAATATGGAAAGAAGAAAGGATCTGCGGTAAAACGTGTGTTAGAGGAAAAAGGGATAAATTTAAAGTCAAAGCAATGTGAGAAACACACGGATAGGGCCGATAAGTGCGGATCACTTATCAGATCACTGCCTGTTCCCTTTTTCCCAGTAATAAGACAAGAACTAAAAGAAACGTCAGATAAAGAGTTAAACGGTCGTATGGATCGGGATCAAGTGGACCACAGAGAAAGTGGCAGAAATGTAAACCCAATAACATAAATAAAAGACCATTGTCATCAAGTAACATTTATATAAGTAAGAACAGGATGGAAGCAGCTGGAGTTCAAGATAGAAGGGAGTATAACCTGAGACCACGCAAAAGAAGGGATCAGGAGTCCCGCCGGCCAATGGAGTAGGGTCAAGCCAAGCTAGGAAAAACTGAAGAGAAAACTACAGACTCTACATCAGGCAACATACGGGATCAAAGAGCACCCGAGGAATGAGAAGAGGATAGAACCGTGATAGCACCTTCTAAATGGAAGTACTAATGGGAGACAAGCTATAAAAGTCAGGTTGTATTGTTTCATTTTTATGTTCTTTCCAACAAGTGGTCGGAAGAATTATTGCAAAGAAGGAAGTCTCGGGCGGTGTTTAAAAGTTATAATCCAAGCAAAAGTTGACACTACAATGAGTGTATATTTTTTTGAACTCTTGACTTGTAAAATTTTTTTTCTCAATTGATGGAGAAAACAATTATAATTATGTGCATTTGTTTACTTCGATGTATGACTTCGTGTGATGCGACAATTCCTTTGGTTATTTGTTTTAATGATTTAATGAAAAATGTTTGTAATTGTATAGTGTGTATATATATGTTGTTGTATTGTTCCGTATTAAGAAGCATCTGGTTCAGGGAAACGCGGCGTAGTCAGGTCACTATTAATAATATTAACAGCGCTGCGCGGCTGATTGGGAGTTTGGCGGAAGCAGATGCGGGGTGGAAATGAAAGTTTTTTGTAATTTAAAAATGATATATAATGCAGAAAAATTGTGAAACATACTGGTATTATGTAAATATAGATTTTGCCAAGTAACTTAAAGAATTTTCATTTCAGGTGACAGACCCTGAATGCTATTGTATCCTCAACTTGGAGAAGTAAACCCAGTCTCCTAGATCATAGATACTTGCTCTGATGGAGAGCTTTGGGTGTATGTACCCTGAAAAGGATGGAAATGAAACATATAATTGTATAGTAGTTTATGTACATAGTTAAGTAACCTTAAATAGAGTTAAGTCAGTGTTTCTCAAACTGTGGGGCGCGCCCCTGGGGTATTCGATACTAAGGGGCGCGAACATATCGAAAATAAAGGTTAAAAAATTAATTTACTGGAATGAAAAAAAAAAACAAATACTTTCTGATATAATAAAAAAATACAGATTTACATTGTTATGATTTATATATATCATCTGGTGAAAAAAGGTCATCAAAAATAAAAGATTCTACTTTGAACGCTCATTAGCTATCTTTGATCCTATAGCTAAATAAAAAAAAAAATATTTTGTTTGCTTTGCTGTAATCCTACGATGAGAGATTTTTTATTACGTTTCTTTTAACTTAAAATATTACTTTTGCTGGCTTTCGAACTTACTGTTATGGTTACCTGCATCCTTTTCTTATAGGGAAGTTGTAAATTATATAATTATGTAGCGCTTTTTCACAATGAAAGAGTTTTTGATACATGGATAAGCATATTGAGCACTTTGGGAAGGATTAATTGGCCAAGATTTTTTTTTATGAGTATACTGAAACATATAATACGAAAATCGTTAATTCTGGGAAAACTGTTTATTTGTTACAACGGCCTTGACAGAGAATCCTCTAATAATATGACAGTCTTAATGGGAGCTAAAATGAATTGCTAACATATCTCCTTTTTTGGGAGTGGCAAACGTTTTTTTAGAATCTTAAGGTACTTGTTTAGACCGAGTTCCCGGCACGACTACTATTTTTCAAAAATATTTTCTTGAACATGCTGCATTTTCCCCTATGAATAACTTAGTGGTTTTAATTGTGATGTTGTACGACTGATTATGGTTTATAAATGTAAATGAGCATTGGGCTTCTGTGATCTCTCTGAAAATAAATTGAAGCTGATCAAACAAGGGAAACACTTGCTGAAATAATGCATGTTAATCATGTTAGCGAAGGTAAATTTGAGAAAAGCAATAAACATGAAACGAAAGGAAAATTTTCAATAGCTACATTAAGAACTTTATCAAGAAAATATGAAGCCATAACTGTACCTCAAAATGCACTACACCCTGTCAAAAAGACACAAGCAAGAAAAAGTTGAACAGGATATTTGTCGATCATCAAAGGATATTATAATTACAAAAACGTGAACAAAATGTGACAGTTTTGCTTGCAAATAGCTTTCCTGTAATGTTAGCAAAAAGTGTCTGTGATTTGTGTCCTTTATTAAGGTCACGCACATTTGGAACAATTTAGTTCAGTTTTATAGGATATTTTCTTAAATTATGAAAGACAAATATAAAGTCCTTGAAATAGGTAAGTATATTTTCTCTTAGTTAAATTATTCACTGAAATTGTGATTTTTATCTTGTATATTGAAAATAATTATAAAAATAAAGAGGTGGGGTGCATCACTCCCCGACCATTAACGTTAGTATCGAGTGCACACCTGATCGGGCTTTCTCGCTTTAAATATTAAAAATAACACAATTGTTATTCATTAGAATTTTATATTCTTTTTATTACTTAACATTTATTCTAAATGCTAATTCTGCGAGGCTTAAAATTCAGTTCATTCAAAACCGTTTATAATATAAGTATTCATTTCAATAAATCATTTACATTTTTTTTATACATTTGTCATGCACTTGGTTTTACTCTCCTTACAATTAAGCTATTATATCAAGAATAATATATTGTCATTTTTAAAAAAAAACTCGTGTTATAAGGTGGGTACTTCAGCCAGTATAAGAACAAGTTTAATAATTATCTGTGACTTCCATGGGCTTGTCTTGCAGAGCAAAGTTTTTCAAAGGAAGGCTAAATTTTAAATTGACACTCAAGGTTATTTTTGATATTTAGCTCAGATCTATATTTTGTCGTCCCAAGTAGCCATCGCAGAAAATTCATTCACAAAGGTATGCTGTTAAAATTGGTAATAGTATACGAAATGCTTTTTTTTTCAGTGCAGAAAATTCAGCATCCACCTCTATCCAGAATTCAAGAGTGATTTATTACAAAATTGCCCTTAATTTCGTCACTGGATGTGAAATCTATGAAGATCCCTTTTTTGGCAGTTGAGAGCCCTTCCTGGGAAATATTTTGAAATGGATCCCTAACCCATTCGTAACTTGCTACAATTTGCCCTCGTCTGTGTACTTGTTGATGCTTTATTATCGTCAAATCTCGCTTTTTGATTTAAAAATATATCTATGATTTTGTTTTTAAACCACTGCCGTAAATACTAATACCGTGAATTATGAAATGTACATTCAAGAGATTCGGTAGCTAATCGATTCGGCCAAGACTGACTAAAATTGTACGAAGTACAGCATTTTTACATGTTTTGTGCAGACGTCTGTTATTTTGCCTAGACTCACATGTACGTTCGCGAGGATGCCAGATGTAATGGATATGATAAAGAGCAACATAGATTAGGCTATTTTTATAATGACATTTGTACTTTTAGAAATGGATCTTGAAGGAAATAAATCTTTAATTAAATATTATTTCTCAATCTGTTTCAATTTAAAAGTTAGAGAGAGAAAAATAAAATAATTAACCTATTACTTAAAAGTAATTTACTTAATATATATATATTATTTAAGAGTAACATATATAAAAAGTTTAATACTTATCTTATTAATACTGAATTAAGAACAAGTTTAATAAGTATTAGCGACTTCCATGGGCTTGTCTTGCAGAGCAAAGTTTTTTAGAAATTGACCCTCTGAGTTCTTTTTCTATATTTAGCTGAAATCTATATTTTGTCTTCTAAGCAGCCACCGCATTTTGCAACATGTTCCAATTTAAAAATCAGAGAAAGGAAAAATAACAATAATTTTATCCTATTACTTAATTTTTTTTTGCTTAAAAGTAACATATACAAAATTTAATACTTATGTTATTAATTTGTACGGTTTATAATTAAGATCGTGTATTGTAGCTTCAGCGTCAAAGGGCATTATTATTGCATTCAGTAATTTATTAATGTATAAGGGGGCGCGATAAAAATTGTGATTGAAAAAGGGGGCGCCAGTATTGAAAGTTTGAGAAACACTGAGTTAAGTACATATGTAAAAGTGAGAATATACTATGAATAAAATGCAAAACTGTTAATGTTGGTCTAGTTAATGGATTAAAATTTATTTTGTCTTTCACGAGTCAAATTAAAGAGGAATATTAAATTTAATTTTAAGATGAATAATGAAAATTAAAGTTAAGTTAAATATTGGAAATTAAGAGTTAAAATGAGGATTCAAGATTAAAATTTAAATAAAACTTAGAAAGTGAGGAGATTCAGAAATAAAAATTTAGGCACGTAATTTCTTTTGGGTCAAGTGGTTCCTTGAATAAATCACATTTTGCTTCTTGGAGGGGGTTGTGACATATCACGCGTCCTTTCTCTAACATAACCTCTGTGTTCTTTGACGGCCACGATTAATGGCATATCTTTTCCAACCCAAATCCAAGAAGTGAAACGAAGGATAGATGCAAATAAGATAACCTTTAAAAGGACAGAAGTTTTAGTAAGCGTGATATCAATTTAGAGAAAGTTCAGTTCAGAGAAGATAGAAGTGTAAATTGACGGCTTACCTAAGAATCACGAAAATCTCGCCATTCGTCCAAGTTACATACCATTATACGCCAGCTTAGAGGAATATCTGAAGTGGATTGGACGTTGCGTAGAAACCAAGGTAGGAAGATTATATTCTGAATGCGAATATATTATTAAGATTGAAAGTAGGCGGATATAGTATAATTATATTGATAAGTGATCTAATTGCGCGATCTGTGTTAATAACAGCTACGTGTTTTGGTTTATTCTCACTTAATATATAAGTTTGTTCGATATATAATTTAAGTTAATTTCTTAATAAAAGTCATATTAAGAATTCTAAAATGTCTCATCATTTCGAGAATCCCACACCTCTGACTTACGCTGAAACCCCACGATATAATCAACGAAAATCTACCATGTCGCATCCTCATGCAAGGATTTGGGAAAGATTCCGTCGTACATATCTTTGAATTGGGGCAGCGTCTCCATAGACATGGCAAACACTCTCAGCTCATGGAAATCATTTTGTTGTTCCGTTCCTTTAAACACCAAGAGGCCTCCTCGGCCCACCTGGCTCAACTTATTCCACCGGTACACTCTTGAGTAACGGGTGGTGTACCAGACGAAGACGTTCATTCTTGTGGTTGTTGGATCGCAATTCCTTGGGCGTAGAGGTGAGCTCGGCATGATTCAACGTGACGCCCATCACTTTGGATTGCTGAGATGGCTGAGAATCGTGGCAATGGAGAGTTTGATGGGCACTGACTTGCCCTGGTGATGAAACACGTTGGCATGAGCAAAACAGGCGGGTTGACTCGACATGTTGCTGAGAAGGATTCTGCTTTTTGGCCCTTATATATGCTCGAGGAGCGTGACGTCAGATGGCATCCCATGGGCCAAAGTCTTCTGATGCGAGCGTTCCACATGTTTTTGCAAAGCTCGGGAATAAAGCAATTGTTCGCACAAAAACGGAAGTGATCACTTTTGGAATAAAAAATAAGGTAAGAACCTCATTCTTATAATATGACTCCTCAATTTGTGATCAGAGAGAAATGAAGCATTTTAATTTATGTATACGAGTTCTCGAAGTTAATTTCGTTTCAATAATAATTATTACGTTATCTTTTTTGCAAATAAATAACTCTGTTACGTTAGCAGTGTATCTGGTTCAGAAAAAAATCAAAACATTAAAAATAATTCTGGATTCTAAGAGAGATACAATATCCAGCCATTCAAAAAACAAACATTTTATTCCACACAAAAAATACAATACCAACTTTTTTTATGGAAAACGACAGACTTACAAGTCATAAAACAAAATTATTAATTCAGTCATGTTCACTTTTATCAGTGCTGAAGTTATGAAGTGATGTTCGCTGAAGACATGACATTGTCCCCCCTTAAAACTTACCAAACATTTAAAAAAACACACAACTGGGAGATTCTTGGAAGTTGGATTTGTTTTTCGTTTTTCTTTCAAAACAGATTTCTCGTCAAAAATAGGTTTGGTAACTGGCCAGTTTTCCTCAGTTTGTAGAAGCAATTTGGGTCCCTCCCACTATGTACTGCTTAAGAGTTGGTGAGCAGAACACCCTCTTGAAGGTAAGTCAGCAGGATTAAGTGCTTTTGGAAGATGCTTCCATGAAGTTGGATCAGTCTGTTCTCTTATCGTTTGAACTCTATTGCTTACAAAAACTGACCAGAACTCTTCTGGCTGAATCCAACTTAATACCGTAGTGGAATCGGTCCAATAGTGTTGCTTCACATTGTCTCAGTGGAGTGCACTGAGCACAGATCTGCATAGTCGAGCTCCCACCGTTGCAGCCAGAAACTCAAGGCGAGGAATAGTGACGGTTTTAACTGGAGCAATTCTCGATTCAGCAGTGAAAAGATTTACATGAGCAACACCAGAATACTCTATACCAGTGCTTTTCAAACTTTCAATACTGGCGCCCCCTTTTCAATCACAATTTTGACCGCGCCCCCTTATACATTAATAAATTACTGAATGCAATAATAATGCACTTTGACGCTAAAGCTACAATACACGATCTTAATTATAAACCGTACAAATTAATAACATAAGTATTAAATTTTGTATATGTTACTTTTAAGCAAAAAAAAATTAAGTAATAGGATAATTATGATGTTATTTTTCCTTTCTCTAATTTTTAAATTGGAACATATTGCAAAATGCGGTGGCTTCTTAGAAGACAAAATATAGATATCAGCTAAATATAGAAAAAGAACTCAGAGGGTCAATTTCTAAAAAAACTGGAAGACAAGCCCATGGAAGTCGCTAATACTTATTAAACTTGTTCTTAATTCAGTATTAATAAAATGAGTATTAAATTTTTTATATATGTTACTCTTAAGTAATATATATTTTAAGTAAATTACTTTTAAGTAGTAGGTTGATTATGTTATTTTTCTTTCTCTAATTTTTAAATTGAAGCAGATTGAGAAATAATATTTAATTAATTTATTTCCTTCAAGTTCCATTTCTAAAAGTGTGACATCTCTCGCGTTCTTCTTCTAACATAACTCTTATGTTCTTTGACGGCCACGATTAATGGCAAAAATTTTCCAAACCAAGAAGAGAAACAGGGCGAAAATGCAAATAAGATATACTTTTAAAGGATAGAGGGTTTAGTGAGATAAGACGGCAATCTTAGGGATAACTTAGTGCGGAACAGTTCGGAACAAGTGTTAGACGACCTACTCACAAGGAAGAAAGATACGCCCATCTTCGTTAATAATATTAATTATAAGAAAGAGTAACAGTGCCTGAGTATACTTATCTACAAGTAGCAGAATAGTAGAGTCTTCCACCAAGGTAGGAGGGTTACTTTATAAATGGTAATATTTTGAATAGGAAGTTAGATTAGGAAGATAATTAACTATCATTAGGATAAGTGATCTAGTAGTGCGATCTGACTTAAATATTCAGATTAATTTGTGGCTTATTCTAACTTAAAGAAAGTTGTTATTTAGATTTAAATAATTTAAGTTATTCTTAATAAAAGTTGTATTAAGAATTATAAAATGTCTCATCCTTTTCTCATCCAGACCGCTAGCTTACGCGGATCCAACAAGACATAGCTATCGTAGGACGGCTATGTCACAATGGTGCCCGAACAATAATAATTTGTTGGAAAATGGGAGGATTTAGTATATTACCTGAAATGTATTTTTCCGGGTCGGAAAATGTAACGGAGTTCCTTGAGACAATAGATAATCAAATACAGTTACTTGAAACCCCTAGTAATCTGTCATGTGCTTATTTGAAAAGTCATCTCAGGGAAGGCTAAGATTGGTACTCAATTTTTGGGATCGGTGCTAGTGCAAGATACAGCCACGGATTTCTCGCAGCTCAAGGCTAAATTTAGCGAAAGCTTTTCTTTACAATCAAAAATAAGAAAGAATTGGGAGGCGAGATTTTTCAAGTCACAGCGGGGAAGAAATCAGGAACCCACAGACTTTGTTTACAATTTATTAAAAATTCAGAAAAAATGAGATAGGGATGTCGCAGGCGGAATTGGTTGATCACATTTGTGTTAGACTCGAACCACAAATCCAGGATTACGTGGAAGTTCGCAATCCGCAGAACACCGTACAACTTTTGGAAATATTGGCTAAATTCGAAGAGAAGTATTCTTACAAATTAAAATGGGGTTCACAGAATAGTGATAATGTAGAAAGACGAGGTCAAAACGCGCATAGGATGCCTAATTTTGATGCTAAACGCAGAAACTGGAGAAATTCTGAGGTTGGGTGTAGGCGAAATAATGGCAGAAATGATTTTTATGAGAATAGCCTCAAAAAAAATAGAGGGTTCGGGGAGGAATAGATTTCAAAAATGGTGGTCAGAGATTCAACGTAGGGGATACCAATTTCGAAATGATCCAAATGATAATTTTAATAGAGGGGACCGTAGAAATAGGGGTTCGAGTGAAAATTTCAGTCGAGGCGATAGGATGCAAAGGGGACGTATGAATGTTGTACAAGTTAAAGATCAACCTCAAAAAGAATCGGCAAGAGAAATACCAATTAAGCTTTCTCTGATATGTATATCACCCGTAGAGCTTCCCCACGTTCCTATTTTATTAAATAACACATTTTTAAAAGCGCTATGGGGCACCGGAGCAGATAAATCATTTATATCGGAAGAAGTATATAGAAAATATTTTTTTTATAAGCAAATTAAAAATTCGCGAGCCCCATTAATCACAGCACAGGATGCGAAATGCCAAAACATGGGAATTGTAGAATTGAATATTCGCATCAGAGAATTTGTTAGACCTTGGTCATTTCATGTGTTGACGGATTTGGAATACAAATGTATTCTCGGTATTGATTTTATAAGAGGATCAAGGATTATTTTAGATTTTGATCAGAAATCGTTGAAAATTCAAGATTCGCTGGTTGAAGATAATAAGGTAGATAAAGGGAATTTGCGCGTTGATGGGTCAGAAAGGAAGTTAAATATTGTGGCTAATGTTTTATCGAAAAATCCTGTGGAAAGTATAATAGGAGAAAAGGTTAATTGTGCAATAATCAAGGATTTAGTGCTCACTTCGCAGGATCAGTTAATAACAGAACAAAAGCATGACCCAGAATTAGGTCATATCTATAGATATTTAGAAAACCCAGAAGATAACTCTGTTAATGCAGCGATATGTGAGAATTGGTCCCAAGACTTCCGTCTAATTGAAGGCTTGTTATTTTATGCAAAACACGCAACGTCGTTAGGTGAAATGCGTGTATACATTCCAAAATCTTTAAGGAATGAAATAATGAGACAATTTCACGACAGGCCAATTGCAGGACACTTGGGAAGATTTAAAACGTATCATAAAATTCGGGACGTTTGTTATTTCCCGTACATGAGAAAATTCATTGATAATAATGTCTCTACATTCCATATGTGCCAAGTTAATAACTATAAAAACGCGTTACCAGCTGGTCGATTAAATCCGATTATATCAAATTATCCAAATGAGGTAGTGACGTTGGATTTGTTAGGCCCTTATGCTATATCGAGAATAAGACGTAATCTCTATATTTTAGTAATAACCGATCATTTCAGCAAATGGGCTGAAATTATACCTCGTAAAAAGGCCTCGTCTCGTATAATAGCGGATATTTTTTTTGATAACTATATATCGCGTTTTGGAGCTCCCAAAAAAATTAATAGTATAATGGTCCCCCAATTTATATCCGAAATTTTTGAACATTTAAGTGAAAGATTAGGCATAAGGCATGTGAAGACTGTTGCATATAGGCGAAAAGCAAATCGGACTGAAAGAGTTAATCGAGATATAGTGCAAATGATTGCAAATTATGTTAATGATCAACACGATACTTGGGATCAATTCTTACGTGAGTTTGCATACGCTATTCGTACGGCGGTGTATGAAACAACGGGAAAATCACCTGCGGAATTATTTTTGGGTCGAAAATTGACTACACCATTTCAAAAATTAGAAATGATTTCAGATAGATCGGAATTCAAAGTTAAAAACATAGAAAAAATATTTAAGAAAGCTAGACTAAGTACGATAACTAAGCAGGAAAGGTGGGAAAGATATTATAATAGACGAAGGCGAGATATACAAATTAAGGTAAATGATTGGGTCTTATTAGAGACACACCCTTTAAGTTAGGCAGCTAATAAAATATGTTCTAAATTTAAACAAAAATGTGAAGGACCTTATAGAGTATTAGAAGTAAGAAATAACAATAATATTGTAATATGGAAGTCAGGAAAAAGATTAACGGTTAACGTTGATCAAATAAGAATATATCGTCATAGGAAATGTGACGAGGTCGAGTTAGGAACAGGTAGCCCAGATAGTATCAGATCACGTCAGGAAACGAGTACTTCGGAAAATGTACATCAAAGATTAAATGAGTCACACTATGGGAAAGAAAGATCTGCGGTGAAACGTGAGTTAGAGGCAAAAGGGATTAATCGCCAATCAAAACAATATAAAAACACAGATAGGACCGATAAGCGCAGATCACTGGTCAGATCGCTTCCTAGTTCATTTACGAACGAAAGGAAAAGTAAAAGAGAAAACTCGCTAAGGGAATGAAAAGGTCGTATGGATCAAGGGCAAGTGGACCACAGAGAAAGTGGCACAAAAAGGGACACAATAATATTAACAAAAGACCATTGACATCCAGTACTATTTATATAAGTAGGAAAAAGAACAAGACGGAGACAACTGAAGTTCAAGAGGGAAAGAAGTACAACCTGAGGCACGCCCTGAGAAAGGATCAGGAGTCCCGAACCCCCAAAGGGAAAAAAGACCAGAAGGAAATGCCGACAAGGACACTACAAGCCCTACAGCAGGCATCATAAAGAATTCCAATGCAGCCAAAGGGAAAAAGAAAAGGAAAGAACAGTGGTAGCACCTCGTCATTGGAAGTCCTATGCGGGACAAATAAAAATCAGGTTGTATTGTTTCATTTTTTTTTGATCTTTCCAACAAGTGGTCGGAAGAATTATTGCAAGAAGGAAGTCTCGGGGGGTATTTAAAAATTATAATCCCAAACAAAAGTTGACACTACAATGAGTGTATATTTATGTTTGAACTTTGACTTGTAAAAATTTTTCTTTTTGGGGAAAACAATCGTAATGGGACATTTGTTTGCTTCGATGTATGACTTGTGAGACGCGACAATTCCTTTGGTTATTTGTTTTAATGGTTTATTGAAAAATGTTTGTAATTGTATAATATGTATGATATATATGTTTTTTGTATTGTTCCGTATTTTGATCATCTAGTTCAGGGAAACCGGCGTAGTCAGGGCACTAAAATAATATTTAAAGGAACTGCGTGGCTCATTTTGGGGGTTTTGTGGAACCAGATGCGGGGATGGAAATGAAAGTTTATTGTGATTTACAAATGAAAATATAATGCAGAAAAAAATTTTGAAACTTATTGGTATTATGTAAACATAGATTTGACAAAGTAACTTAGAGAGTTTTTTTTTTTTAGGGGGACAGACCTGAAAATAGTGTCAATAGCTGATATGTAGCCTCAACACGGGAAAAGTGGAGCTGAAATTCCAGCTCCATATGATAAGAAATTGTCCGGATGCAGAGTTTGGGTTGCGCACCCAGGAAAAATTCGGTAGAAAACCTAAGTTAATCAATATATAAGTTAAACAGACCTAATTTTTGAACCATTAGCAAGGAAGGGGATGACAACGGAACTGAACCTCCTTTCGTATCCCACCACATCACCCAATGGGAGGAGTTTTGCGACATAGCCATCCTGTGATGACCATTGTGCCGGTTCCAGGTAAGCTAGAGGTGTGGGATTATCAAATGATGAGAATAGTAGTTCTTAATACAACTTTTATTAAGAAAAAACTTATATTACTTAAATTCTAGTTTGACAATTTTAATTAAGTGAGTTAACACCAATTAAACCGTGTATTTAAGTAGATCACGCAACTAGATCCTTATCTTAATTATAGTTAATAAAACCGATTCAACTAACTACCTATATCAAATATTACCTTTTTCAGATTCCCCCCTTTTCCTAAAAGAGATAGCTATAAATTCACTTTGTATAAGAAGATTCCAACTTTTATAT
>BMAV01005608.1:86341-106629 GCA_019973955.1 Trichonephila inaurata madagascariensis | reverse complement strand
AAAAATTAAAATATCTTTCATCCTGATAAACATTCTAAGAAAGTAATGCTAATTTTATGAATATAAAAATAAGTTATTACTACTAAAATGGGAAAAAAAAGGGTACAAATTGACAAAAAATTACATAAAAGGGGCTCACTTTGTACATATAATAAATGAAGAAAAATTCTCAATTTTTCAATTTTGATGCATTGCCTTGCTATTCCTTTTTTGACATGACCTTCAGGATGAAAGATATTTTAATTTTTACCAAAACTAGAGAACTTTATCTTAGTTTTTATATGAAATTGCTTAAAAATACTTTGAATATATTCACATAATGGACTGTAAACTTTGTAATAAAACAGTGATTGGTAAAGGTGAAAGTTAAAACACTTCTACTGTTATACAGAACATACACAAAAAATTTCAGCAACTTACTTTAAAAACTTTTAGAGCAAACGCTGTCTCCGTCTGAGCTTTTCGTAAAAAAATCACATTTCGAGTAAAATGCATTTTAAAGTTTGACATCTTGGATAAAGTTATGGGGCAATTGCTTTAACTAAACCATTTGTAGATTTTGCTCTAGTAAATGAAAAATTAAAAAAATATATAAAATACTTGGTGTTTTTATAAAGCTAATAAGATGACCTATAAAATACAATCATAAAAAAGTGTCCTTTCTTGAAAAAAATCATGATTTTAGAATAGTCGGATACCTTAAGCCACATTCCACATCCAATTAACTTTGATGTACATTTATTCAAAGCTTGAATAAGGGAATCACACACACACACATGGCTAAAAAATACAATGCCTTTCATTGATTACAAATCTAGTATATTGCAGTAAGAAATCTCATATACTGATTTGTTTGTATTCTCTGGAATCACGAATATTCCATAATATCGTCTTGATCTTACCTATGTGCAATGAATGCCATCCGGTCTTCCTCCTAAGGAACATCTGGGTATTAACATGCCTCTTTTTGGAATACGAAAGGGTTATTGCTAAGGAAGTGTGGTTCGTTGCATTCTCATCACATGTAGAAGAAAGCGGTAAATAAACATAAACTAAAGCATACATGAATTAGTATTATATAACTCTTTCATTATATACTTAGCTTAGCAACTTATAAAAAAGAAGTTTCTCATTGCTGATACTAATTTTTTTACAATATTTTGCAATACATTAAATTTTTTTAATTTCCTGTTATTAGAGAGTTCACACACTCTCTCTCTCTCTCTCTACATATATATCATGTTCAAATTTTTAAGCTTTAATAAAATAATTTTTATTTCATCCACTGGAGTTCAAATATATTTTTTAAACTTATAGTGAATGGCACTTGATGTAATACAGTTTTTTTTAAATATTCATTCATTAATTGATTTTTATTTTTTAATTTTAAATTTATCAGCGTTATCTGACGAAGTTACAATACTGAAACAGATGATGTGACACTCAAATTCAAATACTATTTATAAACTTGTAGTAGATGACACGATGTTAATTTCCATTTTTTCCAAAATTAATTTATTTATTAAATTTAATCAACTAAAAATTTTTTTTTCTTCGTTGACCTAGGTAGAAATTGACTTATTTTTTGGTATTACTTGTTTCTAGTTATTTTTGATAAATCTTATTATTAATTAAAAAGATACTCCTCGATAACAAAGAAGCAATATGGTGGATTACTAAGGATAAAACAATTAAACAAAGAACATTTAATATTTTTGCTTGCAGCTCTTAAAAAATATATATATATTAAATTTTTATTTTGGTTTTATTATTTTGAATGCGATTTTATTTGCTCAAAAACGAAATTTATCGTTTATATTGTTATGTTGTTGCTAAAATGCCACCTGTTTGACGTAGTGAGATCGAGGCCCACGAAATTCATCATGGCAAGGGGCTAGACGTACGCCTGTCGTTGGCCGTGGCCTTGAGCACCATACAGGTTACAGTACACAATTTAGCTCGGTTCCACCCTATTTTTGAAGAAAACCCTGGGGAAGTGTCAGGGGCTTCCCACATCTCATCCCCTGCCACCACTACCTCAGAAGAGGACTCGCGGCTCGACACTGTTTATAGTACCCCCCATGCCACGAAGGTACTATACATTTTCAAACATCCATGTCTTCTCCGGGATTCAAACCCAGGCCCTACGGCACAGTCAGCGTCACTAACCACTATACCAGATGGGCAACTAGTTATCGTTTATCATCATCAGCATTGGCATGACAGTCCTTTGTGGGCCTGAGCTTTCCTCAGAACTTTTCCCCCATTCTGCTCTACTCTCTGCAATTGATCTCCACAGTTCTGTTGTTGTTACTAATGCCACCCGATTGGCAAAGGCAAGATCGAGGCTGACGAAATTCATCATGGCAAAGGGCTAAGTGACGCCGGTTGTTAGCCGTAGCTTTGAGCACCATACAGGTGACAGTACGATTTGGCTCGCTTCCACCCCAATTTAGAGGGAGAAAACTCTGGGGGTGGTCAGAGGCCTCCCACCTCTCTTCCCCTTCCACCAACCTCACGAGAGGACTTGCGGCTCGACGGCTATTTAGAGTACCCCCATGCCGCGCAGGCACTATACATTTACAAACATCCATGTCTTCTCCGGGATTCGAACCCAGTCCCTACGGCACAGCAGTCAGCGTCGCTAACCACTATACCGGATGGGCGACCTCTCCAGTTCTTCACTTTTAGAATAAGTCCTCATCCATGCAGTCTTTCCATTGCCTTATGGACCTTCTCTCTTTGGTCTTTTATTAGAGGGAGATGCATTGAAAATTTTCACTGTTGTTCATTCTGGGCTTATTCTTACTATATGACCTGCCCATTTCACTGTACTTAGTTTTGGACTTAATATTATCATCACTATTAAAAATCTTACATATTTCAATATTGCCTCTTTTTCTCCAACTTTTGTTATCAAGAACAGCATCAAATATGGTTCGCAGGACCTTCCTTTCAAAAGTTGCCACGACCCTGGGGTATCCCGGTGATCCTTCTCTATTTTCGATCCTCCATTATGTCATCCAATTTCTCCTTTTATTTTCCCGTCCAGACCACAGACCTATGAATGTTTGGCGCAGTACAGCCAAAACTGGCTCTTACGCCATAAAACACCAAACTCACTCACTCAAAAGTTGCCAATATCTTGTCTTCTTTTTTTCTCACGATTCGCGTCTCTAAAGCATAAGTCAAAACGGATTTAACCAGTACCTTATACAACAGGAATTTTGTCTTTCTTTTTATTTTTAATGTGTATGATGTCCTGGTTCTCTTAATTACGGGTCAAGATTGTAACGTTAATGACCTTTTGCCCTGGCTTCATTTGGAATAGCAATGTTAAAAAATAATTAATGAACCATTTAATAGATGTATTTAATATTTAGCGTAAATTTCGAAACATATATATATATATTGGAGCATAAAATTTACTAGAAAAGGAAAATCTAATTTTGTTTTAACAAATCAATTATCTTTTTATCAAAAATTTTAACGAACTCATATATTTATACTATTGGGTTGGGGAAAAAGAAATCCATTATTTTTTCGGTAGATGGCTNTAAACTTGTTTTAATTAAATGATAAAAAAAAGATAAAACTCGAGCTATTTTCATAACAAATATATTTTTTTTAATGCACAATTAAGAAATTTAACGTAATGCCATTGAATGGACAATATTTTTGGTTAATCTTTGAGGGGTATAAGCAAACAAATGCGATGGTATGCCAACCGTCGGACACGTAACATATAATTGATTGGCCGTGCGAAAAACAAAATTTTCCCCTCGTTTATTTTTCTTTTTGCCACGCATTAACGGAATAAACAACACACAGGGGTAAAACAATTATGCATTTTAAGGTTTTTAATTAATATCTTTTTAACTAATTGCTATATCGGACCGAATTGTGAATCTAAACCATTCTCGAATCCACTTGAACCCCACAAAAATGTCATCAAAATCGGTCCAGCCGTTTAGGAGGAGTTCAGTCACATACTCAAGCACAGAAGAATTATATATATAAAGATGTTTTTCAAGCTCCACGTCTATATTGTATCGTTAGTTAAAAATTGCTTATTAGCATATCGACACTTAAAACTAATTGCATCGACAATCGGACGTTTTTCTAAAGGTGTGGAACTGTGGTAACTTCTGACGGATCTATACGCGTTTTTCCAATTAATCCTCTTGGGAAATCTTTGGGCTATCAATTCGCACTATTCACAAACAACCCTTCTGAAGAAAACAATCGTGATATTTAAATTAACTTACTATATATAGTTGAGGTTTCCTGTATTGAAAAGAAGGGTTGAGAGAAGATATACTCGAGTCAGTTGAGATTCCTACTGAAGGTGTAATATTGGAATTATTGTGATTTGAGACTTATTAGGAGGAAACTTTAATATGACGATTGTTCACCAGGATTGCATTTATATTAAATTAAATCGGATGAGAGTTAAATCCTTTATTAAGGTAAGGATCAAGTTTGATAGTCTCCTAATCGTTCACGTTTTATCGTCGTTGTTCCAATTTCGTGGTTAGCACCGAGACGTTCTCTTTCTATTATTAGTTGAAATTGTATCTGTTCTTTGTGTGGTAAATAAATAAATTAATTGGATCATATCGAGGGTTTCTTTCCTACCTCCCACACATTTAGGTCCCCGAGATAGAGGTCAGAGACACTCACAAACTGAGCAGCTATAGTAGGGTGCTCGTGGCCGATAATGTTCTTTTTCCAAATCCTGGGTTCGCGTCCTGGTGCAATTAAAGTCCAGTCATGTAGAGGGACTGGTGCAGGTTAAATCTGTCAAGACTCAAAATCTATAACACCGGAATTCATAGTCACACTATTTTGGCAATAGCTTGGTATGAAAATTTTTAGAGTGAAGTGCTAGCTCAAGAGTTTCCTCATCACTTAAGGGTACCAGGACACGGTCGAAAGTGTAAAAGGCCAAAATTAAGACCCTTTATATTTGGACATATATCTTTGAAAATTTTCAATAGAGATTATATTTTTTGTAATAAATAAAGATATATTTTAATCATTCTGTAGAAATACAAAAATAGTTTTTTAGTTCAATCTTTTTTCTATTTAAATTTAAGGTGGGCATAATTTTTTAGATCTCATAATACATACTTATGTTTAGGTACCATTTTTAAAAAAAGTATTTCTTATATATGTAAAATATTTTCTGCACATATATAAAACAATACACAAAATATAGTGAACCTATTTTTTTAGCAAAATATTACGATAGTTTCCCTAAAAAAATTATAAAACTATTTTTCTAACCTTTTTCATACATGAAACTAGTTTTAAATACTATGTACTATATACAATAAAAACAATTAGGTTTACTAAATGCACAGGTATCATGTATGGAAGTATAAAAAACTTGGTACCATGTAGTGCAATAACTTCTTTAATACCCTTTTTATAAGCTTCACCTGTATGTAACGGAATTTTTGAACTAAACTTTTTCCCACTTTAAAAGGTCAGATTAATTCGAAATTTTGATCACTCATCCAGGACCGATGACAATACAATAATTTAATAATTGTGTTCCATTGTCCTTATCAGGATCATCAGGATTAACGATTTCCCATTTTCAGATCCCTTGCCGCATCTGACGACTAACTTCAGATCCGATTACCAGATTTAGCAACTAATTCCAGATTTGCCGACTAAAAGATTAAGTTACAATTTAGTTCGATTAACTATAAAAGAGTGTTTATAAATTGTTTTTTTTTTAACTTTATTTTTTTTAAAGTTGACCTATAAAGGTAAAAAATCATGCTTTAAAGAAAAAGTGATAAAACTAAAAGTAGCAATGTTTTCACATATCCTACTGTTGACTAACATTATCCTACCTATTTTTATATACCTCATAATGATACTTTAAACATTCATTAGAATTACCAAAATCATTTTAAATATTAATTATTTTTTCATTGTTATAGCTGAAATTGAACATAATGTTATCAAACACATATTTTCCTTTAGGTACCATTTTTTATAAAAATAGTTCTTGAATATAAAAAATATTTTGCATACTTATATAAAACAATGAACAAAATATACTCAAATTGTTTTTGGATACAATTATTGTATAATTTCTCTGAAAAAACATTAAAGCTTTGAAGTTTTGAAAATACCGAATTTTTTTCTTTTTTCTAATGTAAAGCTAAATTTACAAAAAAAAAAAAAAATATTACTGTTTCTTTCTAGTAAAAAAATTAATAATGTACATATATTAAACATAAGAGAAACTATCTTTTAAAATGTGTCAAGGTATTTAAGCATTATTGCAGCAATCGCCAACTCTATTAATAACTCGCCAAGTTGGCAACCACAATTTCTTATGTGTCGTACACACTGAATTGGCAACCATGTGCTTCGTTTCATAAAATATCGCCAATAGGTTGCGACGATATGCAAGTACCTGTCTCAAAGTAGGCGTGGTTGTTTGTTTTCATTTTTATCAATTACTTTTTTTCATATTTTAAGGTTATTTTAACAACGAACATATAAGTGTTATACATCCTTAGATTCAGAAAAGTATGCACTATTTTTCATTACTAAAATTGAAAAATAGATTTTTTTTAATGTGTATGATGTCCTGGTTCTCTTAATTACGGCTCAAAATTGCAAGGTTAATGACCTTTTGCCCTGGTGTCATTTAGAATAACAATGTTAAAAAAATAATTAATGAACCATTTAATAGATGTACTTAATATTCAGCGTAAATTTCGAAACATATATATATATATATATTGGAGCAAAAAATTTACTAGGAAAAGGAAAATCTAATTTTGTTTTAACAAATCAATTATCTTCTTATCAAAAGATTTAACGAACTCATATATTTATAATATTAGGTTGGGGAAAAAGAAACCCATTATTTCTTCGGTAGATGGCTGTAATGTCGATATCACGTGAAGTACCGATTAAACAATTTCAAATTTATGCTCGTTGTCAAGGTGATAGCTTACACTAAAAAAATTCTTTGCTGTTTCTTGTTTGGTCCATTCAGTTGTGAGTTACAGGTTTTTAAAAATGGAAGTCAACAAAGAGAAAACTCGGTACATTTTACAGTTTTTCTTTGATAAAGGCAAAAATCTTAGCCGACGGCTGAAATTGCGAATGGTGTTTATGGTGCCGATACTGTAACAGTTAATTACGTGCAAGTTATTTGTTTCTTTAATTCCATTCAGGCATTTTTGATGTTAAAGATGCACCTCACACAGGCAGGCCCATCGTTGAAAATGTTGATGGAATCACAGAAATAATTCATGTTGACCATTATGTTAGTAGTCGCAGCATCGCGCAGAAGCTGAAGATCGACCATAAAACAGTTTTAAACCATTTGCGCAAAGTTGGATTCAAAAAGAAGCTCGATGTTTGGTGCCACACCAATTAATACCAAAAAGCATGATTAATCGAATTTTTATCTGCGAAACCTTGTACAAACGGAATGAAATCGACCCATTTCTTAAACGGATGGTGAGTGGGGATGAGAAATGGGTCACATAAGACAATATTGTGCTGAAATGATCGTAGTCAAAGCGCGGTGAAGCAGCTGAAACGGTGGCCAAACCAGGACTAACGGCCAGGAAGGTTCTACTGTGTATTTGATGGGACTGGAAAGGAATAATTTATTATGAGTTGCTTCTGTATGGCCAAACACTTAATTCAGATATCTACTGTCAACGACTGGACCATTTGAAGCTAGAGATTAAACAGAAACGGTCAGAATTGGCCAACAGAAAAGGTGTTGTGTTCCATCAGGACAACGCAAGGCCACACACGTCTGTAGTGACTCGCCAGAGACTCTGGGCGCTTGGTTGAGAAGTTTTAATGCATCCACCATATAGTCCGGACCTGGCACCAAGCAATTACTCTCTTTTTCTCGCATTGCAAAACTTTCTGAGTGATAGAAATTGCGATCAAGTGAAGATTGTGAAAATCGATTACTAGAGTTTTTCACCAATAAGGACTAAGACTTCTATGAGAGATGCATTATGAAGCTACCTTTAAAATGGCAACAAATTAAACAACAAAACGGTGCATATTTGAGCCAAACCAGACAATCCGAATTATGTTAAATAAAGTCTTGAATTCCATGCAAAAATAATGGATTTCTTTTTCCCCAACCTAATATGAATTTTAAGAAATGTTTTTTCTTTACATTTTTAACTAAAAAATTATGTATCGATCAAAGTAAGAATTCTGAAAGGTGTTGATAAAAAATTTCACATCGTAAAATATTTCTGCTTATTTAACTTTAAAAGTATTTTTACTATGCATGTAACTCAGAAAAATTGTTTAGAACTTTCAAAGTTTAAAGATTAAGCTGATTGCTTCGTGAAATAAGCATCAAGGGCAAAAGAGCATTCACAATGAAAAAAATAACTTAAAAAAATAATAAACTACGTTATTTAGGTTATATAAGTGATTCACTACAACCACAGTTTAGTTCCATTTGAGCTATTAATAATAAAAGAATTCTTATGCAGTTACGATAAAAATTCCAAAAGCTATTTAAAATTCTTTTTGCTAATAGCAACATTATTATCAGCATTTCAGAAAGAAATATATTCAAGCAAATATTCTTTTCTTGTGAAGAAAAAAAATGGGGAAAAACTTTTTAAGAGGAAATTACTGGTTTTATTTATAGTTAGAGCTTCGAACTCTCTTTAACTTGTTCGAAGTAAGCAAAGAAGATTTCTCCTAGTTTTGGAATCATTATTGACATAAAAAAAATAAATATTTTGCCTCAGAATATAGAAAATCAAATTACTAACATTTCCACTAAACATACTTATAAACGCTTCATGTATTCTCCTAATAGCACTTCGGTAAGAATTCTAAAAGTGCCGATGTGGAAATAAGAATGTTAGGAACCACACACACACAGCAATAGTTAAGAAAAAGTTCGACTACCAATTTTGGGTGATAAGAGTTAGATATTTTAAGGGATTACGAATAAATTTTCAAATATTTGCATCCATTCTCAAAAAGAAAACTATTTTGTGGATAGAAATATTTGTGAAGATAAATTACTTGAAAACATTTTCTCTAACCATTTCTAAATACTTAAAAATCATTTTAAGTGATTTAAACATGTAATTATGTATGGCATCATATTCTATATCAGGGATCATTAACCTTTTAGCTGTGGAGGGCCAAGCCAATCTGCCCATGTGATTCAGCGTGTCACACAATAGGACATTTTTTAAACATTTCGATTTCCACGATAATACATGCAGTATTAAAGATTAGAGGTCAATGATTTAGTAATTTTGCAACATTTATAAATGTTCTTAATATAAAAATAAACAGCATAAAATATAACCATTTTTTCAACAAAAATGAAAAAAAAAAACTCTAACTGTATACATAGGGTCAGGTGGGGAAAAGTGGGTGCATATCGAAAAATACCTGTTTTCTCTCTTTTTAAAGATATTTAGCTATTTCTTTTTTAGAGACACATATTGAGATTATAGTAAATATTTTCATTTTAGTTTCTGAAGCTATCAACAAATTTAATGTTTATTAAGTTTCCTGATATGCTGTTTGCAAATGGTTTATTAGTTTAGGCTGCTGATGAACTTCCTTCTAAAATCAATATTAACAGGCAAAAACTATTAATTTTAGTTCAGACTTGTAGAGAAATATCTCTATGGAACACATACACATAAAAAGTTAAGAATAACTTTTTAGGTGGGGTAATTTGGAGGTATTCTTAGGCCTAGGTAAGTCCAAATGTCTAATGCTCTATACTTTATAATAAAAGGAATAAAACAATAATTTACTTAGTATTTATTCACTAGGTAGTAAATTTAATACTGAAAAATATTTTACAACCATTATAGATGTTGGAGTGTTTTCTCCTATAAAAAAGCTTGGAAAGAGATTTTGAAACATTGCTGTAGAGAAAGCAGATTACAAAATGTTTCTACATCATCATTTCCATTTCTCTTGAAAAAGTTATTTGAAAGAATGAAGCCGTAAGATTCAGTGGATGGATTTAAAGGATCAGGACTTTATCCTCCGAACAGAAAGGCCATCCAACACTGTATTATCATTACAGATAAGGAAAACAAACAGGAGCACATAGTACAAGAACAGATTCTTCCACAACCATTGTATCTTCTGAAGCTCTGTATCGCTGAACTCAACTTTAAAAGATTTAAAGAGAAACCAATAATACAAACTCTCTCTCCCACCCTATCTGTAAAAACAATTTTAGCCATTTAGAATTCAAAGATAAAGAGAAAAAGAGTACAGAGCAAGACTGATGAGGTTTTAACAAACGAAAATGTTTTGAAAAGGTTGACTGCTGAAAAAAGTGAGAGCAAGATCAAATTCTGTTGGGGTGAAGCGAGTGAACTATTTTTTCTGGCGGAAGGATAACTGTGTGACCCGCCCAAGCGAGGTTTTCTCGCTTCATTCCCACGCATTCCTTCTACGGGGTTCACTAGCTGACGGTCGCTGTGTGCTTTTGGTCAGACAGACTTGCTGTGTGCTGTTTCCGTGATCGTTATTTTCGTATTTGTATATAAATAAATGTGCTGTCCAGAGATACCTGAGTGGAAGTAATTTCACAAAAGAACAACAAATCCCATTAAGTAAATATAAAGAAAGATGTAAAAGATACAAAAAGTTCTAAAGGAAAGCAAGAATCATGGGTAGAAAGGCTGAGTATTGGTCAAGAAGTCAATCATTTAAATTCATTGGACAATTGATAGAAATTAATGAGTTATATCACAGATATCTGACCTAGTCACCTATTACAATTTTCCTCTTATTGATGATGAAGGTCGTGTAGAGTTCAGTGATATACGCCACATACTACGTGAACCGTGATAAGTGATAGCCGTGGTCATTGTTTATTTAATAAAATAATTTGTAAAAACAAAATTTTTTGGCCATTTGTACCATTAAATATAATCAAGGCATATTTATTTCAGCGTATTCTTGTGTCAAAAAGAATATCTATATAATTTTATTTAAATATACAGCAATTTTAGAACTACCCCCCTTTCCCCCACCATAGTGTAAATTGAGGGTATGAAAACATGCTCTTCTGAATGTATCACTGTGAGAAAACAATCTAACAAAATTGAATGGCTGTGTTTCATGTTTAAAATCTATATCAATCCAATGTATATAAAATGCATCAAAAGTTTCATTAAAATTAATTTATTAGTTTGATTTTTTTTAGGGCATTCTCTAAAAAAAAACATGATTTTACCCCCACATTCCCCCCCTGATCATATATTAAGCATTTTTAAACGTATTTATTTAAGGAAAAATATATAAGTTCAATTATGATGTGTTTGTTATTATGTAAATTGTTTGTAATTATTAAATCTGTGGCAATTGTTTTCGCACCTGATGAAAATTAGTGGATTAGTCGCATGCGCTACGTTAATGTTATAGCACGTAACGTTACTTTAAAATCATTCATCTATATATAATTTTCTTTTAATTTTAAAATTAATATATGTCTCTCATTACTTTTATTGATATAATCTGTTTGGCTTTACAACTAATTTTTGATTGCGAGTCTTTAAAGGCTGTTTACAAAAGAAGTTTATGAAACTGCTACGTTTTTCCTTCATTTTTCATCGACAAGCATTAGGCTGCAAGTTTATTAGTGTTTTTCTTCTCATCTTGATCCAGTGATTTTCTCGTCGGCTGGCTGACATTCACAAGTCTTGTTTTTATGGCAATTGGATCGAAAATCGTTTCCTGTACCGAGAAAAACTTACAGATATAGCTCAATTCTCATTGATGGCAGCTTGGGAAAATAGTACTGAATTGATCTTTTTTTTAAGTGGAAGCTCAATTTATTATGACTAACATGACGACTGATATAACTCACTTAATTGCTGTTGTTGCAGCTTTGAACCCGGTGCATTCGTTAATGGACTCCCCGGACGTATTACTAAAACTGCAGATTCTTAAATATTTTGCAGAATCAAATGAATGTAGCCTGAATTTAATATTCGAAGATCTACAACTTTGCGATAAAGATTGTAACATTTACATTCGTAAATGAAAAGGCAAGATTATATACTGGTGAAAATGCAGAATCCACTGTTGATTGGCACGATGATTTTGAAAAATCATCAACTTGGCGTATTTTTGCTTCTCTTTCGGAGCAGCAAATTCTCCAGAAGAGGTAATGCAGAAGCGTGAACTTCGAGATGGTGGATTGGTGAAGTTGTCGAATCGGGCACTGATCCACCAAATTTTGAAAAGTCACCAATTTAGTGCGTTTTTGCGTGTTGTGTTTTGCAGTAACAACCCTACAATTTGGTGAGTTTGACCTTTTATAGATTTGCCTGGAAAACACTTGGCTGGATAAGTGGCCGATATGACAATTCAAAAACAAATTAGCCCTCACCTTTGGCAAATAAGAAGAATGTGGCCGCGGTAGCCCAGTGGTATACGTATGGAATCGTGGCTTGCCTTGTAACGAGTTCGAATCCAATACCACTAAAGACCCGCTGTGTAGAGCAGCGATGCATGTTAAATTTGTCGAGAGCTGAAACGTCCTCCCGTTGGTGTGATGTGGTAGTTAGGAGAGGGGGTACCAGCTCAGGTGTCGTCCACGTCCCTTGACCATGGTTAAAAATTACGTAGTCCATCGCCAAAAGTCCTCGTGTAGCTGAACAATGCAACGTTAATATTCAATCATTCATTCATTGGCAAATAAGAAAAACAAATTACGCCAGTTTCACACATTTTTATATTGGACTTTCACAGCAAATATGAGGAAAATAATTCACCAAGTTCTCGTTAAACATAGGCTTGGTCTGAATTAGAATCCATCTAAAACATTTGGCTCTTCTTTTGCTGTGAATATTTACTTAAACAGAATTGTGGTCACAAATTTTGGCATCCACTTGAAAAAAATAGTATCTGTATGTAACATAAATTTAGATCAACTATCAGAAATATCTGATTAAGTCAACAAAACTTATTTTGGATGTAATGACCTTTGAGAATAAGAAAAAAAAAATCTGCCATGGATTTAGAAAAACCGTAATTGCTAATCTCAATAACTTGGCTCCAAGTCTTATCATTCACGAATTAGCACAAAAATGGTCTGAAACTCAATGGTGAATATTTACCATTTTCAGTTCGATGTCTGAGAATAATTCCGTTATCGAATTTTATTGGTGACAGTCGACAAAGTTGGAAAATTACAGTTATCTGGAAGAATAGTTAGACATGCATTTCAGTGGCAGCACATTGTAGCAAACGTAACAGTCAATCATTAATTTCAGAGACACACTTCCTTGACAGATATTGAAATAGTTGCAAGTTGTTATCATAAAGCTCTAGATACATCTTGGAAAAAAACGATCTTTCTATGTACTTCTAACTGTTCTATTTTTGTTATTTCTTTAGTTTATGGAATGTAATCAAGGAGGAGTTCACAGTTTATGTTTCTGCTAAAAGATTATGCTTCTACCACTTCAAATTATTAAAAAAAAATATTGAATCACTGCTAAAAATTAATGTATATTTACCTTGAGTAACTTGTTAAATATTTATAAGTGGTTATCAAAATAATGGAAGCACTTCAGAATTATAAAGAAACCTTTATTAGTATGGTGTAATCTTTGTCATGCGATTCATACTGGATTCACCTTGAAATCTATTTATATAAGTGCTGAAAAGTTTTAAAAGGAATATTGTACCATTCTTTATGGAGATATTGCGAATGTTTCGTGACAGATGTTGGTGAAGGATATCGATTTCTTATTGAATACTCTAAAATAGACCATAAAGGTTCAATTGTATTGAGATCGGGTGACTGTGCGGGCCAAGGTAGATATATAAATTAATCCTCTATTCATCAAACCAGATTGGAAAAGCTACGCTGCAAGGATAGGTGCATTGTAATCCTGGAATATTCCATATCCTGCAGGAAACAAAGATTTCATCATAGGATGGACCTGAAGAATATCTCTACACTCAGTTCCCTTCAGGGATACGATTGGTCCGGCAGAAATCCACGACATGGCTGTCCATATCATGACAGATCAGCCTCCATGTTTGATAGTAGGATGGAGATAATCACGATCATATACTCTTGTGTATGGGTCCTCCAAATATACATCCATCAGGTTGTAGGAAAAGATGCGAAAGATGATTCATCAGTCCATATTATTTTCTTACACTTATCAATCAACCAGGTTTTGTGAGTGTGACACCACTATAGACGAAGTTTGGTATTATCATCTGTAGCAAGAGGTTTGGGAATTGCTGCTCTGTCGTAAATGCTTTGTTTATGAAGATACCTTCCAACTCTGTGATCATTGACACTGGAGAATCTAGATGCTGACTGAGCTCTGCAATCTTTTTTGCTGCAGTTGATCACTTTTTAGACATTACAATCTAATTTCATACCCATCGGTCTATTTCATTGAGCTTCTCTTTCCGTCTCCTATTTTGATTTCCCAAGATTGTCTTGCTGCTCTGTGTGTATGTTATCAAGACTTTAGACACCATTCCTCTAGAAACGCTTTCATAATTTTTTCTAGTATGTATTTAATACAATCTGATCTTTCTATAAATGAATTACTTTATTCACTTTGCCAAAATCAGTAAAACTTGAACATCATTATTATTAGTAGTATCTATTTTATTTTTAATTTTTTGTATTAAATTATTTTTTCCAATTGAAATTCTATTCAAGCATTTTGTGCAAAATCTAATTTTATCAAACTATGTAGATTTAGAACCAGTTTTCAAAATTTTACTACTTTTTTATTCATTGTTTGGCGCAGCTTAGCCTAATTTGGCTCTTGTTCCATAAAATCAAACAATCAAACATCAATCATCTAGAAATACTTAAAAGTTGAGATGTCTTGTCACACTTGCTTCCAGATCGAAGAGTTCCTACTATTTGGTCTCTTTGAAAATCTGAGTAATCCGACATTTTGTGATTTTGAAAAAAATCCACGATTTACAGAGCTTCAATAAAGTTACCACATACAACCAGAATATATACATTTCTATTCTTAAAAAAACTGTTAGTTATTAATATATTTTAATGCTTACGAAGCGCATTCGAGAATGTCACTTTTATTCACAGATGTTTCCATTATTTTGATAACAACATGTATTTATTAGGAGAAATAAAATGGTCTTTCTTTTTACATTTGGAACAAGTTCTGCCTGAATATCCAAAGTTTCACATATTTTGTACGAAAGTATGAATTAAACCAGTGGAATTTTATTTCTCTCATCATTTTGTTTGTTATGTTTAAAAAAATAACGCTTGTATTTCATTTTATTTTCTTATGTTAGTCTGTACAACATTTCGTAAACATTTTTAATCGTTTTGATAGTGAATGCGCACAATCTGATTTCAGATGAAAAAGTTGTTCAGTTATCAAACTTTTTTTTACCATGCGATAAAGACTTGGAACCATTAGCATACCATAGACTCTAGGACAGAAAGCCTTTCTTTATATTTGAATTTCTTTTTATACTTTTGGACAAATCCGTTTCTTTTCCTTTTAAGTGAAAAATTGAATTCTGTAGTTAGTGATTTACAAAGCTCACACACACACAACACACACAAATACTGTTTTCAGGCCTCACAATTGGAATAACAGTTTATATATATAATTTTATTTTGGAAAATTCAATCATTTATTTTTTCATTGGGAGGCTGTGCTGTCTGAACATCCAAGCGCTTCGCGCATTTTGTAAACCATTAAAAATTGTTTCACAAGAATCTCATTTTTTTTATGATCGTTCTCTGTTCCTATCTCTCTAAAATTAGTTTTGTACTTTGCAAAGACAAGCAAATTCGTATTAGGTTTCAAATTTTTGACAAAAAATTTTATTCGATATTATCGGACTTATCTCTACTTTACAGCCAATATTTCGCACACTTTGCTTACAATATATTGCATGACAAAGATTGTTTTTCCTTATATCATTCTTGTTTTGTAATTTAGACAAAGTGGATTACGTCGAAAGCTTCATATATTTTTATCTGTAAATAAGGATTGCAAAGTAGGAACATTGTTTTTCTTTTCAAAATTCGCGCACATCAACCTTTGTGGTTGCATTTTAAATACAGATGAATTATGTTAACAAACAGAATAAAGGACAAAAATAAATGTTGAACGATTATCTTTATTGCCAGGTGTCAGATGCGGTCAGAAAAAAGAATCAAATGAAATCAAGTCAAATATGGTAAAATCACAGTAAATGTTCAAAATGACGTCCGTTTTCTTGGACACATAGTCGAACTCTTTTTACCAGATTTACTGACACTTTACGAAGAGTGTAGGATTTAATGCCCGATATTGCATGAAGATGCTGTTACTCTTAAGTTCATCAAGTGTAGGGGGATTATTCTTGAAGGTGACATTTCTGACATATCTCTAAAGGAAAAATCCGAAATTGACAAGTCCTGGGAACATGGTTGCCAAAGTCCTTTGTAAATGACACGATCATCAAACATTTCAGTTAAAACTTCCATATTGTCCCGTGATGTGTGACACGTTGAGCCGTCTTGCTGCAATCAAGATACCATTCATCACTGTTCAATAAGGATATGAATTCCGTAATGATGTTTATGTAGACGGACGGTCTTTTCATTGGACTTCTTTGTAAAGCGGTCTTTACATCTGCCACTTTCGTTTTCACTGTGGACGCTCTACCCGATTTCTTCCTGTCTGCAACCGATCCTGTGTCTCGTAACCGTTGCACTAAACGTGGTATCGTTAATGCATTTGGTGCTTTATTACCTGGATATTTCTGCTAAAATGCATTTATCACATGCAATGAGATTTTGTAGCGAAATAAAATTCCACGATTGCTATTATTTGCTGATGGAAAAAAATCATGCACCTCCCGATGTGCACAACTGACTATAACTGAAAAGAATTTTGAAACTATGTTCAAAACTTCTTATAATTGGGCCCCTGCTGCCATCTAATGACAGAAATCTCAATCAACCCTTAGGATTTTTAAGCATCAAGGATTACCATGTGGATGTGCGTGACTTTTGAAACACACGGTATTTGTACTTTTTCGTAAGAAATAGTTCTTTGCATTTCAATGAAAGAAGCGCACACGATAATTTCGATAGAAACCCGTTGTTATACATTTTGCAAAATTATCGGCCATATGTCTACTTCTCGGCCAAAATTTCGCACGTTTTGCATACCACAGTCCACACTACAGGAAGCGTTTTCTTATATATCTTTTTATTTTTATAATTTTGAGCAAACCACAAATTCTTTTCCTTCTAAAGAGACAAATTTACTTCTATAATCAGTCATTAGCAAAATTCCACGATTGCTTTCAAAACTGACAGTGGAAGTAACATTTTTTGATGCATAATTTTATTTTGGAACCCAAACATTAATTTTTTTATTATTTGAGAACCTGGTTAGTCTGAAGATTCAAGTGCCTTGTACATTTTATGAATCATTGACGATTGTCCGTAAGGAACATTTTTTTTCTCATCATTTTTGTTCCTAACTCTCAAAAATCAGGTTAGTACATTGTAAAGTAAATTCATACAATATTTCGTACTTTTTACAAGAAGTATTGCTCTTTTATCGGAATTATTTTCTACCTTACGGACAAAAATTCATACATTTTACATCTTATAGATTACACGACGTGATGATTGGAAGTGTTTCCTTGTATATCAATTTATCCTTATAATTTTGGACAAAACGGTTTCGTTTTCCATAAAGATGTAAATTTACTTCATTAATCAGTGATTTGCACAACTCGTTCACTGTATTCACACCTCGCAATCGAAATAACATTTTTTATATGAATAATTTAATTTAGGATTCAAAACGTTTATTTTTTATTGGGAGCCAGATCTGCCTAAATATCCAGAGCTTCATATATTTTATAAATCATTAGTGAATACACTGTTGGAATTTCAAATGTTTTCTTCTTTCTCTTCCTAACTCTCTAAAATCAGATTTATACTTTGAAAAGAAAAGCAAATTCTTATAAGATTTCTTATTTTAGATTAGTAATTTCGTTCAATTTTCGGACTTATTACGTACCTCACGGCCAAGACATCGTACATTTTGCATGCTGTATATTGCAGGACAAGAAACACTTTTCTTTATACATAAGTTTATTTTTATTAATTAGACAAAGCAGTTTAAATCTAGAGCTTCGCATATTTTGGATACAACTAAGAATTGCACCATAGGAATTTTATTTTTGCTTACATTCCGTTCCTTATGTTTCAAAACCAGATTTATATTTTGCAATCGTTTAATCAGTGTTACTTTTCGTGAGAAGTAGTTCTTGATCATTTCCACTATGAACGTGCCCAAAAATATCTGCAGAAAAGAAAGTTGATGGCTTTGCAGGCGGACACAAAAATATCAGAACTAACTTTAATATAAGATATTTGCATATACTCTTTAAAAGGTTTACTCAAATGACAGAATTTTTTGGAAAACATAAAGTACAAGTGTAAGAGCAAAATAAAACGTTTAGATTAACACGTACAGAGTATTTTCAATGGTTTATTTAAAGTTTAAAAAAACATAAATAATCGAGCTTAAATGTTTATTGCGAACAAACTTATATATAAAATTTTCAGAAGTTAAAAAAGTTACTGTTACCGGAATGAGAATCCATTTTTTTTTTTTAATCTCTACTGTTATAAACATTACTTATTAATTTAGGAAGAACTAGAAGAGATAACTTACCGAGAGATAATAAAGTTTCTAGTGAACATTTTAAAATGTATTTTAAAAATGAGAGGCAATTTTAAGAATTTTAAAAAATATGAAAACCTAATAAAATATTTAATATTTCTTTTATATTGGCTTTCAGAAGTGAGATATAAACGTACAAAAATAGCAAGAATTTTAGTCAAGAATTTACAGTACTCGAAAAAGAAAGAGAGAGAGAGAGAGATAAATAAAATGTCTTTTCAAATTTCTGAAAGTGAAAGCTGACTCAAAAAATACTTAATGAAGGGTACGCAAATCGAAAAATTCTATGAAAACAATTTTTGAATTCGTGAAGTTTTTTTTTTATATATATATATATATCTTGCCATTACTAGTTTCTTTCTTTTTTATTGACAAATCTATACGTATATAAATGGCTGTTTGTATATATGACCTCGCGCTTCACTTTAACACCATTCAACCAATCAGTATGAAAATTGGCATATATATATATATGTATTTTTTAGTGTAGAAGGTTTTTGTTCTACTCTCTTTATTACAGCTCCTCACCAGGAGTCGCTACAATAAATCAACTTCGGCACCGTTAAATCAATCACCAAGTTACCAACCGCGCTCTATCCCCAACATTTCGTTATGTTTCCATTGAATCGCCATTATAATATAAGGAATGGTGTTGCTTGTGAATCTTACAATTTTAACATAAAATAAATACAACAGAAAGTAATATTACCGTATTGAACATCCGGATATGTATTATTTACTCTATTTTAAGCAATCATCACACTAAATTTGTAATAATACATTACTTTTGCTGAGCACAGACCAACTTAGGATGGTGTTTTAGAACTCGACGCCCAAGGGAGCTCAGGAGGCGTTATATAAATAAAAAAAAGTTCTTTTTATCAGTTACTAGACCTAAGGACTTAAAATTCAGCAAATATGATTTTTTGTTCAGCTGTGATGTGCAAAAATCTTTTTTGTTGTTGTTAATTTGCAATTAACGTAAAATTAACTCATTAAAAACTTCTTTATTCTTCAATCTGTTTTGTTTAATTTTTCAATTCACCCTTGCGAAGAACTGGTATACCAGCTATTCATCTTCAGTGAAGCAGTACACAGTTAAGGAATTCGGGAATCATATAAATGGCTATGGCTGTGTCGAAAATTGAACTAAGCGACCGCCTCATCTGACTCCGATGGTCCTCCCTCTGGGGGGACACCCGGAACAACAGGCGCACGCAACCCCTCCACAAACATTGGAGGACCTCAAACAACGCATTTCAGAAGCCTGCGCCAACGTATCATGCTCCACGCTCCAACGCGCAAAACATGATTCTCAAACGAGCCTCCCAATGCGCATTGAAGTCGAAGGAGGAAAGTTTGCTCAGTTAATCATTCTATCTTTTTTGCATCCATGCCCTCAAGGTGTCCTTTTGATTAAAATAGACGAGGCTATACAAATTTATATATGACTTCTTGCCCCTATCTCGTTCCGTTTTCGGGCTAGGAATCCCCTCAGGGGGCTCATCTTCTTTAGATGAGTACGGGTGTCACGACCCCGAGGTG